>JAACNH010002508.1:0-39018 GCA_019447015.1 Hymenochirus boettgeri
TAACAATAGTGACAGTGTGGTCAATCGGGACATTTAATAGAAAACCCTTTAAAGTACAATTTATTACCCCCAACCCGCTTCTATTCTTTTTTCCATGGATGTACCCTTGGGTACTATGCGTGTGGGAGTGACGGGCAAGGTGAGTATTGTTCTTCTTAAATATTAGTTACGGGTTATAAATTTCTAAATGCCACTTTGCTATCTTGCGCTAGAATTGGTGACTTCTTGCATTTTTAGATGCCGAGCAAATGTTGTTATTACACAGAGAAAAAATGTCAGTCCAATCGGTTATGGTCAGTTATAACCATTAGGAAAGATCATTTGTACTTAGGACTTTTTCTAGAACACTAGGACAACAAAGGTTAAGTGTTGAAGTTTAATTCCGTAGTGTTTTAGCACCTGGGATTACCTCCCTTCCGTCTGTAAAATGAATGTAGTAGAATTGCTTGGAAGGTTCTCAGTCCTACAGTCATGTATAGATGTTGTATTCAGTTTAGATCAACTGGACTTAAGTTTTTTTAACTGTTTTATTTAACCATCAGTTAGTTTAATTTGTTACACTCAAATTGCGTTTGGTATGGTGTATGCTATACATAAATACATAGAATCAATTGAATTGACTATATTGAAATTCAGTAATAGTCAGATATAAGAATTTCAGCTGGACGTCAAATATTTTAAGTTTATAAAAGGGGACGTACAACAAAACCTTTTTTTGGGAGAGGGAAGGGGAGACATCTGTGTATATTACGGGTAGTATGAATCAAGAAGAAGACAAGGGAGGCCAAAGAGAAAAAAAGAGATGAAAGTCTGTATGGGCACTTAGAGTTGGGTTTGGTTACGTGAGAGGGGTTGTATAGGGGGAAACCCTAAGGTCGTGTTGATAGATAATTCCAGAGGGATACCATTACTTTGTAAATTTGTATATATATATAGATATGTATATGACTCTTAGCTATGGGAGATTTGGTCTATCATATTTCCAGGTCTTCATTTGGGAGTTTGTAGTGAGCCATCCAGGATAATACTATAGTTCTTTAGCATGGAATAAGGCCTTCCTCTAGGAATCTAGTGGTTTCTTCCAGAACTGTATCTGGGTCCTAATATTACTATTTTAGGCTCTTGTGGTAGTGAGTTGGCAGAGGAGCTGAGGGGGATTTATAACTTAGACCAGAATCTGGTATCCTGTGGCATTCCCATAAAGATGCCAAAAAATTTGCAGGGGTCTGATGGCATGGGCCACTCGGGGAGTAGGAGGGTGAAATATGGTGAGTCTGAGAGGCAGCCAATCGATGTGGCTGCCGCAGGTTCAGAACGCCGGGAGGAGTGAGGAAGGTAAGTACACATCGGGGGAGTTTCAGAAATAATATATATAGCGGTTGGTGTAGAAGAAACTAGCTCTCATATTTTTATAGGGGTTTTTCACTAGGGGCGGGGATGGAGAGTAAACGGGAGGGGAGGGAGGGAGGGAGTGAAAGGGCCTGCTCTGAGCAAGCAAAAACCTCTGAGAAGCATTGTAGAGGCGGGAAATAATTTCCCTGGGGCTAGACTCCTGGTGGTCAGTTTTCTGGATTTTTGGGGGGACTCTTTACAGGGAGAACATTTGGAGCGGGATTTGTAAGGTAAGGATTTTACATTAACACTACAGAGGGGACCAGTAGGGGGTTATTTATTATAGTTGTTGAGGGGAAATTCAAAAAACCGAATCCAATCTCATGGAAATGTGATCTTATATGCTTACTTATTTATTGCGGTGGGTCCGGGTTTGGAAGAAAACCCCAGGACCCTCGTTCCTCCAGATAGCACGACGAAACATGTCCATAGATTCAACACTAATATAGGGACCTTACCGGTGCTTCTGGTGACCCAGGTGCAGAGTGCCCCAGCGTCGCTTGGGACCAAATCCCCACGGATATAAAAAAAGAAGAAGACAGAAACGGCCACGATCCACCAGGAAAAGAAACAGCGGAACTCCGATTTACCAAATGAAGAATGAATCACAGCTTTATAACAATACGCCTAAAAAAAATTAATATAAGCGGTTGGGGCTGGAGAACTAGCCTCATATTTTATAGGGGTGTACACTGGGGCGGGAGAGACTAAACGGGAGGGTGAGGGGGGGGAGGGAGGGAGGGAGTGAAAGGCTGCTCTGAGCAGCCAAAAACCTCTGAGACGGCATTTTAGAGGACGGACATAATTTCCCTGGTGGTAGCCTCCTGGTGGTCAGTTTTTGGACTTTGGGGGACTTTACAGGAGAAATTTGTGAAGCTGGGATTTGTTAAGGTAAGGAGTTTTACATGAAAACACTACAGAGTGGGGAACAGTAGAGGGGTTAAATTATAGTTTGTGGGGTGGACATGCCCTTTAATTCATCATATGGGATATTTATGGTTGTATGATGTGGCCGAATAGGGGTAATGCCTTTATTTATCAATAAAGGGCAGCGGTAAAAGCAGCTAGGGAGGGGATATAGGCTTGTGCCATAGGGGTGTTTGTTCTAGGGTCTCCAACCAAGAATTTTATTAAGCTGATTTCCTATTTAAAATTGTGGTGTGTGAAGAGAAGGTCTCCTGAGGGAAGAGACCATTGATTTTGAATCGAGGAATATTAGGGGATGGGCCGGGAGGTAGGCATGCAGTAGGTTTTCAGTTTCATCGACTAATGGGTATCTGTGTCTGTGCATTTGTGCTATCGGGGATACACCATAGTTATAGTATTAGTTGTCCAGCTAGATATTAAAGGTCGAAATCGCATGGCTCACCAGCGCTGTTTTTGGCCTTTGTAGGATCAAGCCAACTTTGGATCTACCGAGAACTGACTTGAATTTAAGTTTATAAGTTTGAAGACTTTGGGATAGTCATCTGACGGCTTTCTTAGAATGACTGACAGAATTGCCATCCAGATTCTTGTATAACGCCATTTGATTGCGAAAGCCAGTCGGATTTGACTAGCAAAACCTTTCAAGAACATAAGCTGCAAGTCCTGTTGATCTAACTGAATACAACGATAATTAGTAGACTTGAGTCAGCTGAGCTCGTGAAACTTTTTGGGCTGTCCCCTAACCTCATCAGAATCTGTTTTTGCCCGTGGGAAGCTGTTGTGTCTGTTCCATAACTCGCAGAAAGCATGGGGTTGCCTGCATTATCATTCATGGTTTTAGATATTTCTTTAATTAGGTATTTACCCTGTGCTGCCACAACTCTTCCCAGCTGCTTACTTTCCTAGTTTGGTGATGTTTGCACTTATCGGTCTGTTCCAATTGCTGGGTTCTTCTCACATTTACTATGGATGTTTGGTCTTGTTGCTTGCAGACTTTATTATAATGTAATTTGCGGCTCATCTATGGCTGGAACAGTTGTAAAACAGTTGATGAGGCAGTATTCCTATATTAAGTGATTCTGGTTGCACCGGTCGTCCAGACACTACAAATCTGTAATATTGAGACAGTATAGAGATTCCCATTAGAAACTCAAAGCAATTGCATCGAATTTTTACTGTCATGTTTTAATTTACAGTCAATATTTCCACACTACATGGTTCAGGACATCTAGGTCCTTTTTCAAGTGTTGAAAGAGGACCTAGCCTTACTAGATAATTGACTAGTCACCAGTTTTTTGTTTGTTTTATGGGTGAACATACCCTTTAAGCAATATTTCTCTCAAGTCTTAACGGGCATGCCCACCCCAAAACTAAAATTAACCAGCTAATGGCCCACTGTATAGTTGGTTAAAAATCTTTACCGTACTCTTGATCCTTTTGGTTCTTCTGGTGTAGGTCCAAAGTTCGGAAAGTGAGAGTAGGGCCTTCCCTTCCTCCCACCCTCTAGGTCCTTTAATGGCTGCCCTGATCCCCTAGCATTAGAACACTTTTCGTAGTGTAGGGTACACCAGCCCACCCCAACTGTGTTTTACCATGTACGTTTGTACAAAAAAAATTAGAACAGAATCCTACTGTTCATTGCCTCAGATCTAAGCATAGCAGCAGCCACGTCTGTGATGGACTGACTCTCAGCCAATCCACAGAGGCGGGTGCCGGTTGGTCTTCTGTTTTGCAAACTTCAGAGCAAGCAGAGGGCCAAAGACCTGATCGGTGGGAAGTCTGAGTTTTGAGATGTTTCCTTACAAAAACGAACATGGCTGTTGGGGGTGGGGCGCGGGTACCCTACACTCAAAAAACTTTGTTTGGGGGGTGAAGATACCCTTTTAAAAAAAGCACGTGCAGTGCCCTAAAAAAATTCTTCTAAAAAGACTTGTTAAAAGGACACATGACGCTGATCCCCCCCTTCTTCCTCTATCTTAGTAGTGCCCGAGGTGAGGATCTAAAGCGTTAAGGTTCCTATGCCTTCCGCGCGCTCTCTGCAGTATGTGATGTAGCCAATGGGAAGCCCACACAGCAAGGAGGGCGGTTGTCTTTCCATTGGCTCATTGCGGGACTGTCTCGAACCGTGACAGCGGGGAAGATCAGACCGGGAGCGCCAGGGAAGCGTAGTATAGTACTTCAGCAGTTATGCAAAATTACCCAGGCGTGGAACTTAGCGGATTTAGGTCCCCACAATGGGGTACATTTTTTATTGCAGCAGTTGGCTCTTGGAATAGTTACTACTACTAGTCCGTTAATTTCCAGATGGTAGGAGCATTACTCTACATCCTATTACCCTTTCTGAAGGCAGTCAGGTCTAAATGTGGGGCAATCACTGACAGAGCTGACACTGATCCTGGATCTGCAATTAATAACATGGCAAACCCACTGCTTAAAGGGGCACGTATACTATGTCACTACAATATAACTTAAACTTTACATTATCTGAAACTTACAATTGAGAGGTTATAATAGTGGTACTTCACATATTTATTGTGCTTGCTTTGTCATTAAGGATAAGTACAGTCAAAAAACAAATAAAGGTTTAAATACACAGCTCTATCCCTAACTAAACCTTTTTCTGGTTTTTTTTAGGTCCCTCCAGAGCATACCTGTGCCTTGTTGTTTGTAAAAGTGGGCCATCTTGGGCTACAGTGTGCTGTCAGTAAGCTCCGCCCCCCAAGATCTGTTGGCCCTCGTCCGGCGTGTCTAGCTTGCGGGTGAGACGAGGACGCCAGCGCTAGGAAACGAGGCACAACAGGTCTCGGGAGAGGCGGAAGCTTACCTGGACAGCACACTGTATACAAGATGGCCAGCCACTTTACAAGGCACACGTAGCTCTGCAGAGACCTAACAAAAACCAGAAAAAAGCTTTATTTAAACTTATTTGTTTTTGGACTGTACTTATCCTTTAAATGATTTAATTTTATTGAGTGCCCCTAAGTCCCCCAGGTCCCTTCTCACGGCCGCCTGTGTGAGGGTTGCAAAACACCCTTTTATGCACAGCCTCACCATGGATATTGTCTGATACAACTCTCCCTTTCCATGCCTTCTTTTTTCGTGCTGATCGTTAATGTTGCATAAAAAAGGTGCTGGGCAGGCAGCCAAAGCTCCTAGTAAGAGGTAAGAAATGGGGCATATAATTCTTCTTCTTTCTTTTATGGAGAGTGACAGGCTTCCCCAGTACATGCTGTGATTTCAAATTATGATTTCTCAGAATTTACAGCTCAGATTTAAATCCGAAAAAAAAAAGTTTGTAGTGGGCATATTGCTTTATCTAAAGGTGTACCTTTAAAATGTAGGCTGTGGTATGGCAATGGATTATATAATTTTTGCAGGCCATTTTATTTTTTAAGGCTTTACTTTCCACTTACCTGTTTCTGTATTAGAAGAAATATTTGCTTAATATTTTAAATTACAGTGGTAGCCTCAAGTTTTATACGTGATTGGCGCAAGAAACATTCCCCAGCGTTTACAAGTAAACGCAAGCCTTGAAAGCAAGCGGAACCCCTCCCATGATGTTCTTCACAACTCGTTTCTGATGTTTCTATGGAAACCATCATGATGGTGTCCCCGTTGATATCGAGTCTTCATAGTGCTCATGGAAACTGAGCAGCTTCGACCAAAATTGTAATTTATCAATGAAGAAGAACAAGATGTAAACTTGTGATGGTTTGCAGAAATATAATGGATTGGTGGGATTTAAAATTAAAAGGCAATTGTTACGCTTAAAAAAATCTCCCATTATCCTTCTCCCCTTAAAAAGTGCAATGGGATTGATTATTAGCAGACTTGTATACAGGAAACGGTGACTTGCAATAGGCCAGCTCCCAAAATGAGGAGTGGGTGGTTGCCATACTGAGACCACTGGTACAGGAAGCCAAACAAAACCAAGAAAGCGCAATCTAGAGGCTGAGGTCCCCCACCCTGGCTTCTTTTATTAACAGGAGAGGGGTGGTGGTAGGGAGTAGTATGGCTTTTTCTTGGAACCAAAGTGTTAACTATATAGAGTCATATTGTAACTGGAGCTTGTAATGAAGACAGAACTGTAATTCAGAAACCCAGAAAGTGAATTTTAAGGATCTCACTGTGGTGTTAAACATTTAACATAACATTTCATTTTTCTTAATAATCTCCGGTAGCAAAAAGGAAAGTGACGACGCAAGCAGTTGTCAAAGTAAAACTAAATGCTAATCAGTATTGTTTCAGATGTACCACATAACGGACATATTGGACTGAACGGAAACACATCATTGCTTTTGTCTTTTATTTTAAGTGTAAATTCTACAGCAGTGTTTAAAGGTCGTTATCCATCATTAGTGGCTTGCACAAAAGGTGTGGGATAAATTTAGTACTTACCCAGTGGGAACCCACATAAAGTAGTACATATATAAAACGAGAACAACATGTAACTATCCACCCTGTATGACATGACACCTATAAAGGAGAAGTTTTTTTTGACAAGATGAATGTATTTGTTAATTAAAACTCGAACCAGTTCAAACATAGAAGTTCTTTCCTTTTAACAATTTTTCCACCCTTCATTTTAAAAATGAAATTAAAGTAGATTCCATTGACTTGTCAACGGAATCACACATTACAAATAAAATCCCGTTTTATTGAAAGGAATGTGAATAAAAATTTTAAACAAATTATTGTAGCGTGATTTCCTTAAACCAACCCTGACAACCCGCAAACATTAATGTGTTTTAAAGGGTTCAAAACTGCTATTCGGGTTTTGTGCTTATCTTACATGCGGAATTTATCCGATAGCAGTGGTGGTGATCCTTATGGCAACGTGTGAGATAAAACAGGATAGATTCACTCTAGCCCACAAGGCTGGCAATGCAGTTAATCAAGTAGTGCAGGTCTCCTAACACTACCAACCTCAATCAAAGTGAGAGAAGCAAACTAAATGAGTATATCAAAATGTATTGTGCAAAAACAGCGCATTTCAATGTTGACCTTATAATCAATTCTATATACTGTATCTTGTCTGTTTTTAATTGTTTTGAGTAAACCTTGTGTTGGCACTAAGCATATAAAAGTGCGGATTTGGGCTGCAGTTTGGCACACTGCGTACTCTAAAAGGTTTGTCATCACCGTCTCTATGTCATTAATTCTCTATTTGTTACTGGCTCCACAGCATTGATAAAGAAAGGCAAGGTAAGACAAAGCTTCCTGGTCTTCAATCAATGCATTAAGGAATAGTTCACTTTGGCAGTGAACGATTTTCCTTTAAACATTTCAAATCAGACTATATATGTGCATATATAACAAGTCTATCGGGAAAGGCTCGCTAGTACAAATGTAGGTTGATTTTTTGGCCTGATCAACTGCTGCCAGAGAAAATTTTGGTTTGAGTGACCTAAAATCCGAGTTTTGATGCCGGCTTGACTTCAAAAACGTGGGGCAAGCGTTTGCATTGCTGGCAAAATGGTTATCGATCTGCAAGATTGTCCCGGTCTTCAGAAATATGTGCAGACTTTAATTTCCAACTAACAGATCATTAACTAACAGTTAAAGGGAACTGTGGTCCAAAAAATGGACTTTAGTTTTGAAGATATTTAGTTTTTGAGGATCTTTACATTTTTGTGTGTGAGATGGCAGCAGCATCACCAGGTCCCCGAGCTTTCATGCTCTGAAAATGGTCAGTCAATCTGTCCTGTGTTCTCTCCCTGTGCAGACCCATGGCCCTCCCACTCATGGACCCCCTGGTCCCTCAGTTGCAGGGCCCCATGGCCATTATCTTACAGCCCTATGTGGCCCCGACTCACTTGCGGGTGCCATGGGTTACTCAGCCCCCCCACCCCTACAGAAAACTCTGTGGAATCAGCATTTTAGGCAGAGTGGGAGCACACAGTAAGAAACTCTGCCGAAAAGGCTGTTTTCAAAGAGTGAAAGGAGAGGCTGTAGATTCCCTTTACCTTCTCTGTTCAGGGACTTACACAGCAGAGAGGAGGGACTTCTGTCTCCCTCACACACTGAGGCAGTCTGGGGCTTGTGCTTGCCGGCGGCATGGCGGAGGAAGCCTCAGGAATGTTCACAAGTCAGCTCCCACCCATAAACTTTCTGGCAGTCATTTCTTTATATATGGGGCTGTGGAGCACGTAGTAGAGAGGGGGATGGCTCTGTTTTTAAAAGGGAATAACTGGCCTTTCATTAAACTTGAACGGTTTGGAGACCACAGTTACCTTTAATCAATGGTTATTACTGTCAGGAACTCATTTGCCTGTGTTTATACACCTTAAAAAAAAAAAAAAATTTGTATCTAACACTGATTACTCCTGTTCTTAATATTATTTTTAAATTGGCTAATACTGGAAACTCCGAACTCACCAACCACCGCACTGTACCGTTTGATTGCTCCCATATTCTTTGATGTATTAATGTGAAGCATCTTGCCATTTAGCGGCAATCAAGTAACTTATTATCATAAACTCTTCTGTAGTGTGCAGTTGGTATGTGTGTGGAAATGCATTTAGGAAATTCCCTATCCCAGTGCTGGCTCATAGTATTACAGATCATGCTGGGCCCGCAGTTATTTGTGCCTGATAAAGATTATGAGTGGGAGGGGGAGAGTTAGCCTGAAAAAACAAGGGAGGTAAATATAATTCAATGGAAAACTTTACTTTTGAGGACACATGAGGTAAAGGATCCAGGGAATCAAAATTGCGCTTCGTGGTGTTAAGTTTCCCTTTTTATTAGTTCTTTTCTTTATTGTAAGCGTCGTAATAACTCTGAATAATTGTGCGTGGATAATTATTAAAGTTATGCTAGGCATTTGCCTTGCAGGTTTACACTAGGTGTGCTATAAAACTATCTGTGTTTTACTCTTATCACGAGTTACATTATTAATGCTATTTTAGAGCAGTATGTGTTCAGTGTGCACAGTTAGGCATTGGTGAACTATGTGTTCCTCAATTAAAAGGCAGATGGAGGGCCTCTCCTTAAAGAATTAGAATCATAGATCATTACTGATGAAACAAATATTAGGCATTAATAACCAGGACAGGCATAATCACACTGGCGATTATGCCAATCAATGACCTTTATGTACGATTCACCTTGACTCTATCCAATGTGGGGCCAGTGTGATGGTCAGAAGGATCTGTTTGCAGCACTGTAGCGTTGGTATACACATTAGAGGGGGCATTGCAGATTGAGTGCAGCTGCCTGCCACTTCTCTTTTCTATATAGCTTGACTGAAATCAGTCACATGTTTACTTATGGGTCACAAGAGATTTATGCTGACCTCTTCAAACATTCCCTGTTTTGGTTGTACAAAAATGAACCCAGAAGCTACACGGATGAGCAGGGAAAAAGGGGAGAACTCCTATAGTTTGTTTCAGGCATAAAAGCAATCCAACGTTTCAGGGGACTGAGGTAAGGGTGAATACATCCCCCGAAATTGTTGGATCGCTTTATGTCTGAATAAACTATAGGGTTCTCCCTCATTTGTCAACTATCATCCGTGTAGCTCTGGTCTACTTTCTTTTCTACAGTGCCGATTGGCCCTTTGGAATGGGGTGTTGGAAGAGCAGCCCCGGAGATCCAATAGCAGGTGGTGTGCGTGCACTATCATTATTGTTTTGTCTGAAACGTCAGTTGGTACATTACAATACAATCAGAAGACACCTGCTTTGAAATACCAGGTGACCATTACACAGTTTGAAAATTTGCTGTGCTAGAAATTTTCAACATGCTAGACTTCACGCTGGTAACATTTTAGCCAAATAGTTTTTGTAAATTTGGTTCATGCACCAATATTTCTCGATGAATTCATCGACCAATCGTAAGAAACCGTAATCTGGAACAGAAACGGTTATAAATTAAGCATCTGGGTGAGTGAGGGATTTAGAAGAAGAATTGCAGTGTCAGGTGCTTCTTCAACTAGATGATTTGACAGTCTACAATATCGCTAGTGCACCGACACACCCGATGCAATAATGGTTTGGTGTATTATCCGATGGTTAAGACGCCAAAAATACTTGACTTCCAAATTCTACTTATCACGTTCCGTTACTGTTTTTCACTGATTTGTTGCCTGTGTTGACAGACTATGTTCACACAGGCCAAATTTCTACTTGATTGATCCAGACACCAAAAAATAAACAAATATCACTGGCCGAACTGTGTTCATTGATACCACATGATAGGCAAAATTTACAGGTCTATTGTCCGTTTGGAACTCGCGCTCGACTGACATCAGCCCATTGGAGGTGAACATTACCACCAATTTTGGTCCAATCAACCGAAATTCAGTAACAGAGATGATCAGGCCAAAATATCGGACTGTGTGTACAACATCCTTACGTGTTAGCATAAGTGTGAGTGACATATTTATAGACTTTTTTTTTTTTTCTATAGCCACGGTGACTATCATTGCTCAGGTGTAGCAATCCGTAAATATCACTGCTTATTTAGTAGCCATTAGTGACATCACATGCTCAGTAGCCATTAGTGAATTATCGAGCTCAGTTTAAAAGCCATAGTGCTATCACTTCTCAGTAGCCGCCTGTTAATATCACTGCTAAGTTAGTCCGATCTTCGACCCCCAAGTGCGTTCACGCGCGCGATGAACAGCGATAATTGTGCGTGACGTGTGTATGCCTTCGTAGGGGGTCGCGACCAAATGATACACACGTGGCGATGGGCTGGTGCCTAGGTCGATGGGTCTACGAGCCTTTAGTTAGAAGCCAGCAGTGACTATCACTCCTCCGTTAGTAGCCACCAGTGATCAACTCCCCAGTTAGTTGCCAAACAGTGACTATCATTGCTAAGTTAGATAGCAATCACGGGCTATCACTGCTCCATAGTAGCCATCGGGACAAGAATAGACCTAAAAAAATTCTCCTGTTTTATCTTGTCACGTTCCAATTATAGGTGAAAAGCTTAGAATGATCATATCATATATAAAATCCTGGCGCCAGTACCAACATACTCAAGGTTATGAAAATCCCATTTTTTCTAGATTCGGGGGCCTTAGAAGCTTCTTTCTATTACAGCATAGAGTAATTTTCTGGAGCACACTTTGTTTTCTTCACACCACACCAGATCTATAAGCCAATGTCCCAGACGCATCTGATGTAGCCCCACCTTGAGTCACCGCTGGTGACACACACTATCCAACAAATCTCTTCAATTAAATAGTCTTCCCTGTTGGTTTAAAAAAGGGTGAGAGGAACATGTAATTTCCTTATTCATTTTATCCAAATGTTACCATAAAATAATCCAGCTTTAGAAGTGGCGCCGTGATTACTTTATAATGTGTCACCTTGCCGCTCTGTTCCTCTTTTCTATTTACTGCTATCTGTGACATTCCTAAAAATAGCAGGCCAACTTTTGCAGAAACTTTTTTCGTTATTGTAGCAACCTCTAAAGCAAAACTAAAGCTAACGATAAGAAATATTTATAAAGTGAATTACATGTATATATTAATATACAGTATAAAATAGATAATACAGTCCACTGGCCTCTAGTAAACAGTTTTTAAAGAGTGAATACAAAACTAAAAGATTATACATAAATATCTAATGATAAAGATTAAGGGGCATCTTAACTTAAAACTGTCTATTAAATTCACATACTGTAAACTGTAACTACCTCCTAACAATCCTGAACCTTAAAGGGCAGTCCACAAAACTGAAATTTAACCCCATACTGCCCCCACTCTAGTTTAAAATCCTTACCTTTCATTCTTACTCCAAATGGCCTGCCACTGCTAGTGCCCCTCAAAGTCCAGGAAACTGCAGTGTAGGAGCTCTGAGTGACTCATCCTGTGCCTGTCTCTGCTCAACCCGTATCAATGTTTGAGGCATGCCCAGGAGAGCTCTCCTCCCCCTAGCTCCAAACCTCGCTGCACTATGTAGGTATCCTCCCCAGCCCCACCACCATATTAGAATTTGTAGAAAGTCCCCCGATCGTACTTACCTTCCCTCTCTACCCTGACGTTCTGAGCATCTGGCAGCGCGTCATGATTATAGCTGCCTCTCGCCAAACAGGGACGCGCTGCTTATCCGGCCCCCTGTTGCAGTTTCTTGCAAGCAGAAGGCCGGGGGCAGTTGCTGCGGAGGCACAGAGGGAAGGTTAGTAAAGACGAAGGAGTTTCTCAAAACTGGGGAGGAAGTACTACTGTATGGGGGAGAGTTAAAAAAGGGGTGGATATGCCCTTAATCTGCCTCCTATTTTTTTTAGATACCAATGCAGATGCATTTCAAGTGGCCTATTAAAATAAACTCTTCCCTTGTGTGCAGTTTTGCTGTGACAGTTGGTATGCGGAATTGCATGAAATCCCTCCCTGCCCGCGATGTTGCCATTTTTGTATGAAATGGGGAATAAATTCTAACACATATAATGTTCTCCTGCTGGAATCTTTTGGATATTGAAATGACATTAAGATTATACAATACCAGTCGGTAGTACATTAAATATGGTTGTATAGGCTATCTTACAATTACTACGTCGCAATGGTAATTGTAAAACCAGTTTGTGGTAGTAAACTAATATGGTTAACCGCACAGTACCGCAAAATACTGAGAAATACCGGCCTTATGCCTCCTATCTAAAGGGAAGCAACTGAATTAACTCCTAATATTTATTTTTAAGCTTACTCTACGTGAACATGGAAATTAGAAAATAACAGATTTTCAGAAAACAGCCCATAATTAGTCATAACATTCTAAGGTTAATTTGCATTGTGGATAACTAGGAAGGAAACAACACAGCAGGAGACTGATAGTTCTGTGCTTTCCACCTTGAAAAAAACACATTTAAGGAAAAACAAGTCTAATCATGACCTTGTGTCGGTTCTTGCTCCGCCTCCTCAAACGCTATATTTAGATGCATTATTTTAATGAAAGTCTGCCTTTCCCTTTTTTTTTTTTTTTTTGCTGAATGCTTACAAAGGCTTGTGGAATATTTTTGCTGGTAACATAATCTGGTTATATATATTAACTGTAAAAATCCACTCAGATAAATGCACTCAATGATTTTTGTGACCCCGCCTGTCTTTACACAATATCTACCATTCAGCCTGGAAGTCAAAATTAAATTTGGATTATTTTTTAAGTAGAATATTTTTTATAGTTCTCCGTTAATGGCGGAAGGAGAACTGAGACAGATCATAATGTAATGGTTGCATGGGCGATTTTAGGGGGATTACAGGTACGCAGAATCAATGCTTTGTAGGCACCTACAATTTGGGGAGAAGGGCAATAGAAAGGGCAATGTGTCATTGACGGATTAAAACAATGGGAGCCAAAAATGCAATCATGAACAGTTAAACTGGGTTAACACACATTCCCGGTAAAGGGTCAATGCCGTTGGACACGACATATACGAGATAGAGGAGTCGGGCGAAAGCGTAGAAAGTATGGCAGTCACGAACAAATCCCTAACTTTATATAGGAGAGTAATCTGTGCCGTTGCTTAGTCACATCTTTCAAAGATGACAGAATCTGCAGGTTCTGTCTGTAAACTTTGAAGGATTGGTACTGTGTAAGTGTAAGGTTCATACACATGTGCAATCGTGGGACCAATGCCAGTTCAGCCGACGTACCGTTAAGTATAGGTGGCCTGGTCAGGCCTTGAAGATATGCCCAACTGAATTGTGTGCCGATTCTTGTGTCAAAACGCAAAGAATCGGGCACACAATCGGTGCGATAACGCTCGCAATTGTGCGCCGATCCCTGGCGTTACAGTGTGGCCTCAGCCTTGTGTTGTCTAAAAGTTGTGTATGTGTGTTTGCGCATGCAGATTTGTATGCTCCCTGCATGGTTGTATATGTATGAGTCTGTCTGTCTGCATTGTGTGCTGTCTGCGTGTCTGCCTGTCTCATAGATGTATGTGTGTGGCTCTCTGTATAGATTGTATAGTCGTTGATGTACTGTTTGTGTGTGTCTGCATAAACACGTAAATGTCTAGTCGTCGTTATAAACGGGCTTAATTGTCTAGTTATAATAAAAAATTATTCTTTCATATTTGATAATCTACTTACATCACTTAAAGGGAGATTAAAGTGATGATGATGAAAACAAACTTTTAATTTAAAGGCATTATAGTGAAATGTATACATTGCTCCAATCCAGACATAATAAAAGGTTAGTGTATTCTGCCTTAGTTCCCCTTCCTCTGTTGGTCAGGTGTGCACCACACTGATTTACTACAGAGCTCTCCACTCCCCTCCCCTCTCTGGTTCGCCCGCCCTTCAAATAATCCATCTGTGAACCAAGTGTGAATCAAGGCGCTCATGCGCATTAATCATCCTCCACATCACTCTAACCTTGTAAACAATGGTAGTGAAGCCTGTAGAGAGCAAATGTCTCTGTTCTCTCTAGACTGCTACATAAGGAGTGGGAGGGGGTGATTAGGAGACATTTATGGAGCAGGAAAGAGTCATTAGGAGACTTGCTTTTAAAACTTGTGTAAGCTACACACTACACAGGATGTAAGGGATTAGATTGAAAGCTCAAGCAGGAGTGGTGTGTATTGAAATCTGACTTTTTTTAACTTGTATATCTCGGTACAGGGAGGAAATTGAAGAAGAAGAAACTCTCTGGGGGTTGGGGGGAATTATAGAAACACATAGAAAGAATTGTTTTTACATTTTCCACTATAGATGCCCCTTAAAGGGCATGTCCCCCTTTATACCCAAAACTTTATTGTTATATAGTCCATGTTCCCCCAGTCCCAACCGTCTATAATTATATTCTCAGAAAGTCCCCCATCATAACTTACCTTACCTCTCTCCTCGCCGCCCTGACCTGGCCTCTGATTGCACAGAAATGAAGCAGGGGCAGGACCAGCAGCCGCGTTGTGATTGGGCTGAGACGCAGCCAATACGGATGCGGGCTGCTCAGAACGGGAAGGAGAGAGGTAAGGTAAGTAATGATCGGGGGACTTTCTGAGAATAATTATAGCGGTTGGGGCTGGGGGGAACATGATATAATATACAGGAAGGGATTTACACTAGGGGAGGGGAGAGACCAAAGGGGGTGGGGGAGGGAGGGGGAGAAGGACTGCAGTACCAGTCCTATATGGACTCTGCTATCCTCACGGTGGCCACTTTTTTTTAGTAGGATTTACTACACTACAAGAGTAGGGCCAGTAGTGGGGGGGAATATAGTGTTTTTTTGGGGGTGGGGGTGGACATGCCCTTTAGTAATTTTCCTGGAAGGGAAGAGACAGTATTCCAACTTAATGGGAACTATACGGAAAAAATGACTTTGCCTCATCTAATCATAATTGAATACATGTAATTAGCACTTACTCTGATGTGCGTGTGCGTACTTCCATCCAACCTGACTTTTTCCCCACAAACCAACTGTCAGCCAGCACACAGCATACAGCATTCCAACTGTCAAAACTCTGTCCCATTCCAGCTACAGTAAACTACTCACGAAGAATAGTTTTTTGAAAGCAGGAACTGATTGACAGCTGAAATATAAGAGATTGATTGGATATTAAAGAAATAAGTAGCAGACTACACAAAAAAGGATACGTGGTGGTTGGGAAGAATTGTAGGTTCGTTATGGTCAATTTAAAATAACCTATTTTTGGTGTAGATGCCCTTTAACCCATTTCAATACAAGAGGTACAGTGAGGCTGTCATTCTTGGTGCTCACGTCATGGCTGACAGCCCTCCTGCTCCTTTGCCGGTAAGTTTCCCAATCATTCGTCCCCATTTCTCCCCACCTACGGCAATAGAGATGAATTAAACGGAGATTTCATTTGACAGCGGTTTTGCAGAAACTTATTGAAGTTCTGAAAATCTGATTGAATTCCATTAAAGGGCAATTATACTCACCTTTTCCCGAGCCATGCAGCATGTACCCCGGTGAGGACCTAAAACAATCAGGTCCTCACCCTGGGTACTTCCCTAACTCCTGCACTACTTACCGCAAATCTGCTTCGGCGATCCACACTGTTCCACCTCTCTTCTACTGTCGGTGACAGTCGCGAGGCAGCCAATTGGAAACACGCCTCCTTGCAGAGCGTATCTTCCTATTGGTGCCTCGCGATCTGTCACTGAAGCAGGAAGAGCGGAGGAATGGAGGATGAGCGCGATGCAGCGTTTGCAGTAAGTAGTGCAGGAGTTAGGAAAGTACCAGGGTGAGGACTTAGCGATTTTAGGGCCTCACCCTGGGTACTATGCAGCTAGAGGAAGAGGAGCGAGGGTGAGGTGAGTATATTGTCCTTTAAATTGGAATGTTTCAAGTTGGTCACAATGGAAATTTGATAGCATTTTTCAAATGAAATTTTAATTTTCCACTTTTAGATTTTTTTAAATTTCATTGAAAGTTTCAGAATAGAAAACTTTGAAAAATCCTCAGATCATGATTTTTCTGAATCAAAACCAAAATTGTTTCGAATTTATGTGCCGATATTCATCATTATCAAGGCACGTATGGCAATTTGAGAGAAAGAGCAGACGAGGGAATACAAGGAAGTCTACAGCACGAGTTTGACAGCAAAACCGACTCCCATAATAATCCAGATTTAAAATTGAAGACTTGCTTTGGGCACTATTGTTTTGTGTCCCTTAACTAAAACTAGAATCATATGAAGTCAGATAGAATACCATTTTACCTCTCAATGTAATATTCAGAATATGATCCATGTGACATCTTTTGCAAAATTTAGATTGTTTTGTCATCCTTTTGCTTTTTAAAATTAAATTTCCGTTGTTCTCAGTGGCGGGTTTGAAATCCTATTCATATTTGGTGCAGATTTTAAAAAGGTTTCACATACACAAGCGATAAAATCTCTATTAAACCATTCTATTACAGAATGAATGAATAGTCACAGTAGCAGTTATAGACCATGCCTGATAGAAAAGAAGGCATGTTTTGGAGTGTTGAGTATATGGGCAGTGTACAGATTATTGTTCCCCTTATTAATGGTATGTCCACCCTTAAAACAAACACTGTGTTACATTCAGCCCACAAACCACAAAATATATTACATGCATTTGTATACCAGATATTAATCACAGTTTCTGACAAAGGTATCTCCTATCCCTCTGCTCAACGAGCTTCAATACGATGAG
Source organism: Hymenochirus boettgeri (assembly GCA_019447015.1). Lineage (NCBI taxonomy): Eukaryota > Metazoa > Chordata > Amphibia > Anura > Pipidae > Hymenochirus > Hymenochirus boettgeri. Next base: position 17,408 of record JAACNH010002508.1, read on the forward strand.
CATGTTGCAGGGAGGCAGAAAGTGAAACAGCAGTAAATCATTGGCTGTGATGTCAGTTGTCACGACCTTGATGACTGATGGAGGGAGGGTCCAGCTTACTCTGCTAGAAGGGGACATATATTAATCCTTAAAGGGAACTAAACTTAATTTTTTTAAATCCCAAAGTGAAAGCTTTTCCCCCCAGAATACCTATACATTGAAAGATTCTTCTCTAGTTATTTGCATTTTAGTAGATATAAGTAATAGATTCTGTAACAAATGAAGGCTTCCTTGTTGGCTTTAAAAGCCATGCCCCCTGACACCAGGATTCACTGTCTCAAGCACAAAGTTTCTAGCTTTTCTAAATGTACCTGTGATCACAGTTGAGTTGCTGTGGTGTGAACCCTGGTTTTTAGGAACAGACCAAGAAGTCACAAGTTCTAATCCCCTAGTTTACTTATGAAACACTAAAACAATAAAGGGTGATGCACCAACGGGCTCATCGCTCCGATTTGAGGTTTAAGTCACGCTATCGATGTTATATCGGTTAGTGTGACTTAACTCCTTCCTGCGGTGGCTGCGTGGCTAATGCGAAAGTTAACAGCGCAGCCGCCCGAAGCGATGTTACATGCCGAATCGACATTTTTTGCGGCACTTTCAACGCCAGCTATAGCTGGCGTGAAAGTGGCGAAATAGAACAGAGCCAGGTAGAGATGTTCCGAGCGCCGCTATTGCATATAACATTGCCGGCTGATTGCAACGGGTTGCCGATAGCGGCGCTCGGTGCATCCCCCTGCCAGTCTTACTGCCTGAGTTTATTGCTTTTTTTTTGCTTGTTTCCATGTCTACCTGTCTACAAACTTCATATATAGCAGATGTGTTTTTATTATACAACCAGCGTGAATTGTGAGTCTTCCAAAGTAATACAAAATAGTGAAATGATTTTACTGACATTACTGAAATGCACTTTTATCTGTTGCAAGTTCACTGGTGGCTGTTCTGCTAAAGTGCTGGGTTAGGAAAACTTCAGACTATTGAGACACAGGTTCAATTCCCCATGCTCCCTTTTTTGGGGGTTTTATTATGTGTCTAGCAAAACTAAAGATCTACATTACTAGTTTATTACTTATTAACCCTTGTGGCATAGAGGATGAAAGACACAGTATAGAAGGTTGCTGGTTCCATTCCCTATACTCACAGGGAGAGATGAGACACTGTTGTTGTGTGTTTGTGAATGTGCTCTGTCTATGGGACATGTTGTCTGGGGACTTTAGTTTCTCCTCTAAATATCTGGCTAGTAATGCAGGGAATAAAGTGCAAAATATCAGTTGGGGTGGGGGCAGGAGTAACTGACAATTGCACAGTTTTTTTCTGTTTAAGGGGGGTCCTTTAAGCTTCCATATATATTCTTCCCCTCTCTGTGATAGTAATTCTGCTTCATTTCCCCTGCTAATGGTTGTATAATCCGGGGATTGATGATCGGTATTGTTAGACTACATTTTTTTAACCTGCCCCAATAGAAAAAATATAGTACGATACCCGGATCATATAACCACAATTTTTTTGCATCGAGGGACCATGATTCTTTGTATCTATGGGCACCTTATGACTTGCTATTCTGTTTATATAGATATCTAATGACCCTATGAATAGAACAGTGTGGTGATCCTCTAGACCACTTTATTTCTCGTTTCTGTTTCAGTTTGCTATGTATTCCCATCTTCCCTGCGTTGGTGCATATCTTGATAAAGTCCAAAATAATAGCTGAAGCTCAAACGGATGCATGCAGCTGGATTCCATGAATGGTCCCATAAAAGTGTCTTCTATTGAAAAGAACTCTCCATATGTTTCAAACAAGCCTATATGATGTATCTAGCTTGGATCTTAAGTTACAGGCTGTTTAGTAATACTTCCTAGTTAGTGTCTGCCCCGTCTCTCTGAGTATCTCGTGAACGGCACAGAGCGGTGTAAAAAGCCCTCCACCCCCATAAGTGATCCCTTCTAAAGCTAGTTATGGACCTGCAACCATTCTGTGTCGTCCTCTACCTATGGCTCCTTAGGGAGAGAATGTATTTTTTCAGGCTGGAGCAAGAAGTTTGGGGCAAGGCTTATTATGCAGATGATGATGCCTTCTCCTAGCAGTAGGATACAAGTGGGTCATGCACAAACCTGAGGACCTGGGTGCAGAGCAATGGTGCTTGTGATTCCACAGCTCACCGTGCAAGCACAAACACCCCCTTTATACTACTCAAAGTAATTCTGGAGTCAATTTAAAGGTAGGACTGTGTTCTTTTAATAATGGGCACTGGTGTTGAGACCACAGTTCCCCTAAATAGCCCAGAGTGAATAGACACACATTTCAGAGACTATTTTTGCATAAAAGGGACCATTAAGAAAAAATGAATGACTTGCCACAACAATCACCACTAGGTTAGTAAATTAAATATAGCTGTTCAATGCCAATTAAATGTATTATTCAAACAAGGAACAAATTCATTTAAGCATAAACTTTAAAGCAGAACGAGCGGGATATTTTTGATTGGTCTGTACCGCTAGAAGACTCTTGTCTGTAGTTCTCAATCTCAATCTAATGGAATTGACAGATTTGTGATCAATATTCATACATGTTCAATTAGCGGGGGGATTCAATTTCTCTCTACACAGCACAGCACAACGATGGAATCAGCCTTTCAATCACATAAGAATATGCCTTTCTGGAACATGTTGTGTTTGATTACACCCACATTACACACAAAAAACCCTTCATTTCTGGGATTTCTAAACAAACAGTTCTGCTTTCTTCAGGTTAATGTGTTCACATTCTCCAAGAAACTTAGGCTTGTGTACATGGTTTATTGTGTTTTATTGGTCTGCCTTTCTTTTCTGTACTTTCATTATATTCTTTTTAATAGTTTTGAAGATATGAATTTTTATGTGTGGTATGGTAGCAGCATCACCAGATCTTCTGTGTTTCCTGCTTGCTGTCTCTGAAATCCTGTGAAATCCCTCTGTGCTTACCTTACCTACCCCCAAACCCAAGATTGTTTTTTGTTACTCCACTTCCCCCAGCTCCTTGAAGCCCATATTACTACATTTCTCCCCCTTGCTTCTCCTGGTCGCTGCCTCCTTTATAGAGACCTTTTACAAGGAGACGCACAGGGCAGGGGATGCACTCAGTAATGTAGAGTCAGTCATTGGCCATAACATCACCTTCATGGCAGTGACCGACTGCTGCAATCTGTAACACAGCTGCATCTGTGTGAGATGGACTCCAGGGACTGGGGGAGGTAAGTAACTAGGGGTTGGGGTGGGTGGGTAAGGTAAGATACATTTCTCTCCCCTGGTGGGACATTCCCTTAATGTTGTTTAATAGCAATAACTTGCATTCAACACAGACCTGCTAATACAATAGATCAGATGCAGGCCCAGGGTACTGGTATGTAATTTGCAAAATAAAGTGTGTGTAGTATAAAGCAACCAAAAACTCAGACAACCCCACAGGTATTGCTATAAACAAACGTGCATTTATTGTGCACACCACGACATCGGACAGTCTAGGTCCTTTCTAAAGTTTTGAATTTATGTCCAGGAACAGACATCTGGCAACCAAAGTCTATAGGAGATGTGGTGAGCTGAATTGCAAAACTCGTGGAAGTAGGCTCATTGAAAAGCACATAACTTAACTTTGCCTATAAGGAAAAGGCTACGGCGCGCTATTTCCAAACACTAACACCACAGCCGGTTCACGCCTATTATAGCATCGGCCCTTAGTTCCTGGCAGCATTAAATATATAATTATTTCAAATATTATTGACTATAGTTTTATATACACGGGCATATGGGTTTTTTTCTAGTTAGTTTCTGCCCAGCTTGTCTTAGCATGTGGATTGTTAGTAAATTGAGTCAGCTGCCATGGATCAAACAGAGGAAAGCAGCAGTGTTTCAGTTGCGCTACAGAAGAGTGTTGGTGCTATATAAATCACAATAATAATAATAATAGATGGTGCACATGGTCACCTTTCTACCAATTTAAATTAAGCTGTTTAATACAAGGTATTTTTAAATTTATTGATGCTTATTATAAACATTCTATTTTTGTTTTTGCAACTTCTCTTTAAATGCAACTCCCTATTAAGCCATGTGAGAACAAAGTTCAACAGGCTGGTTTTGCCTTAAATCGTAGCAGTAGATAATATAAAGTAATATTGTGGGGAGTTTGACTTTTCAATTCTTTTTTTCTTGACTTTATATGAGCACACTCCAGTAGCCCACTGGAACGAACAGAGGTGTGCACTCTTGTCCACAAGGTGGGTGCAGACACCTCAATGGTCCTCCCTCAGGAACGACAGTAACCAGTAAAAATGAAACCAAGGGTCGCACTCTAGGGGAATAACTAAAGAGCAATCTATACCGAAAATAGGTTATGTTAAGTTAACCGTAACTGAAAACTATAAGTCTTCCCAAACCATCGTATAATTTTTGTTGATCAAAACCCTATTTCTTTAGATATCGAATCTAAAACTTAAAATATTTCAGCTGTCAATCAGTTCCTTGCTCTCAAAAACTTTCTTCTGTGGATCGTTTTACTGTAGCTGGAATGGTGACAGATTTTTGACAGTTGGAATGCTGGGTGCAGGCTTGACAGTTGGTTTGTGGGAAAAAAGTCAGGTCAGATGGAGTGGGAGTGGCTAAAATAGGGAGGTGGAATAACTGCTCCTAAACAAAATGTGTGCTAGATTGAAGGCATGCAGAAACACACGCAAATCAGAGTAAGTGCTACTTACATGTATTCAATTAGATTAAGATGAGGCAAAGTCATTTTTTCAGTATAGTGTCCCTTTAATTTTATTTGTGGCCCTACATATCACGTCTGGTTCCCTTTACACTCATGGAACTTTACATGAGCAATGCACCAGTTGCCTCTACAGTGCAATCGCAAAGCTCATGTAAAGCACGTTATTGTCTATTTGTGCTGTGATCACCGCCATAGTCCGCAAATGGAATGCAAAAAATAGTGATCACCTACGCTCCGAAAGCAGGGCCACCCATTTTGGCATGCACGTGCCACGATTCTCACCAGTAACGGATTGCAATCCGATCGTTAGAGGGTGAGAAAATGGTCAGCGTGGCCTCACCCAAGCCACACAAGGTGAGTGGTGTGATCCGCTACAAAATGGTGATCATGATCAAAAATCCTTGAAATTAAAGTCCGCAGCAATATCAAGATACATAAAATGTTTCTTTTCTCAAATGGTATAGTTATTGCAGTCCAAAGAATTAACCCTCCACCACCAAAATCGCACCATATACTGAACTGCTAGTTGATTGATCTAGTACTATTTCTCTAGACACTAGCGTTGTGCTGTGATTCTCCACATGTTTTTTTGCACCAGAAATTGCATGCGAATGTGACAGGGCACTTTTTGCGCCGAGCCCATATCCTATTTGCATGTACTTGCATGTGATTCTCACACATGACCAAAAGCACGTGAGAATCGCCCCAATGTGGCCTAGTCCTATCTTTAAGCTTCCTGATAATAAATCAATGTAGGTTCTGATCCCTTCTCTCAGCCGTCACATGGTCGTGCTTATCCTGAGCAAGTACAGCTGGGAATATGCTTCGCCACGATCAATCTAACAAGAAGCATATGCTGCAGCACCACAGACGCATACATCAAAAACAGCTTTATTATATCTTCATTAAAAAGATAGCAGAGGCAAGACAATACACCAGTAGCCTCCACAGTGCAATCGCACTTCTGATGAAGTAGAGCCATAGTGGGTCTCAGTGCATCATGACCCTATGTTAACGCCAGCCATTAAAAGTCCTGCAAAATTTGCCACTAGCAATTGTACATTGGTTGGAGCGGCTACTTTGGGTACATTTTAACATGAATCCTCCCGGTTTAAAGTCTTATTAACCTTAATTCACGTGTAGGAAACTATAAACTAGTTACCCGTTAGACTGTTTGTTTTGAGATTGACCAGTAGGGGCTACTGTGCAAAAGTATAAAAAGGTAGAGCACTGATGTGCTCAGCGTTTCTGACTACCTGGAGTTTCCTTTGAGGAGAGGAGACGAGTCTGGGACCTAGAAACAGGTAGGCTTAGTTATTGTGAGGTTAGATTCTGTTTAGATGACTCCAGGAGTGATAGATAGGAGTAGGGTAGCTAGTGAGCAGCCTAAGCTCAACAAGGATATTTAGTAAGGGATAGAGTCCTGGGTATACCAGACATAGCAGTCAGTAGAAGGTTCCAGTACAGTGACTGAGAGCTGGGGGTGGCACTTACAAGCTGATTGTTATTTATGCTGTGTTTCTGATTCCTCGGGTTGTGAGTACTTATGTATATCTGTGCCATGTATGTCACCTCTGTTGTGCTATTGAATGCCTATTAATATTGTTCTGTAATAAATATGGATACTGTTTAAGTTCAAGAACCACTGTCACCCATTTATTGCATTCTAGAGTGACAGTTCAGCAACACCCTGTCCAGAATATGCGAGGGCCTTTTCTGATAAATAAGCGTCTTGTGCATAGATTGGGTGAAGGTGACAGTCTCTATGCAATTAGTACCCCCATTTTACTATCGCCTACACACGCAAAGACCTATTTTTAGGTCTTTAGGTTTTTAGATTTTTATCAATTCTCAGTGGATTGCCTGTGTCAGATATATGTTTCTTTAAGATATTTGAGTGAAATCATGCAGATATTAGCACATATTTAAGTAGACATAACAAAAAAATGATTCAGGGTTAAAAATGAAATGATTTAAAGCAGATCCAACCCCCATTGACCTAGTAAATTCTTAGTCACTTCTTTCTACGAAAACTTCAAGCCATAATTAACACGTCTTTTGCTCCCTAGCAGTTTTTTCTTATCCTGGAGTAATCAATTTTTAGTTAAAGCATTCTGTAAACTGGTTGGTGCATAGATTTTTCTTGCAAACTACATGGAGTTTTACAACAAAACAACAAGGAATCATATTCAGTTGTATTTGTTACCTTTCCCCTACACTAAGGTATTCCCAGTAGATTGATTTCGGGTTTTGTCTCTGATGAACCTATTACAAGGTTAAGTACAGGTAATTTGCATTGAAGCACGGTGGTTTTACAAATCATTTCTTCGTGTAGTATAGACGGTTTAGCATTTATCAAAACCGATACATTTAATGGGCCTGCAATGTGGAAAATTTACTTTATGTCTTCACTTTCTTGCAAGCTTATAGCAAGCTTAAAGGTTTTACCTGAAAAAGTGTTTTAAAAATGTGCACGCTGACTTATTTTTTTAGCAGATGTAAACCAATTATAGCTTGGTAAAAGAAACACTTTAAATGGTATGTCTAACCATTCCGCATAACTTTATACTTACCCCCCAGCGGTTCCTGAAGCAAGATACTCACCCTGCCATCTTCCTAACCAGTCTTTCAGCTTCTACAAGGATTCTCCTGGTGCAGCAGTCAATCATGCCGTGACAGACAGTTGTCACGGCCAATGAACAGCGTTGCCTTATTTTCTTATAGTGTGCATGTGTATATTATATCTATATCAATATAATAAACTGTGCCTGTGCGGACACAAAATTACATTTTGTGTGCATATACCAGTGAACGATGATGCAGACTGGGCAACATGTGCAAGTTTGCAGTGAGCTCGCACAGCTTCAAGAAGTGTGGCAACAACGGAGGAAGAGGATGGCGGAGTGCAGGGTGAATATCTCAGTTCATGAGTTTTGTGGGAGGGTGGCTTGCCCTTTAAATAAGGGTTACCATTTTTTTCTATTAGTTAGAAACATATCAAGGGTAAGCCTTTAATGCTCTGTTCGGTAGAACCGGATTATCTTTTGAGAGAGGAAGAGGATGGCGGAGTGCAGGGTGAATATCTAGTTCATGAGTTTTGTGGGAGGGTTGGACTGCCCTTAATAATAGGGTACCATTTTTTTCTATTTAGAAAAACACATCAGGGTTAAGCCTTTATGCTCTGTTCAGTAGAACCGGATTCTATTTTGAGAGTTTTTTTATTTCGTATTTAATTTTTCTTGGCTTGATAAATAGGAGCAATTCTGTTGATGGATAACTATTCTTATCCTTGGTGTTGAATTCTACTTTTTGTTCTCCTTAATCCAGAAATGCACTTATGTCCCATAGTTTTTCTTCCATCAGCTATTTTGACAATGGAAACCCTATTAACCCCGTCTTCTGTTTGTGTTGAGCTGTGTTCATTGTCTAGGCACCAAATTGTCTTTTATTCCCTTTTATAAAATAGACATTAATATCTCCTGACAACAGCCGAGAAGTGACAGCCTAGTTGAATGTGGGTGCCTACATTACATTCTGATATGATTTGGATAAAATGTGTACACTGTTTTCAAGAAATATGCTTCAGCATTACATGTTATTTAGAAAATCACTGTTATTGACAAATTCATTTTTACCCTTTTTAATAGCGATATAGTCAAACATCAGATCCATCTCTGCTTTGGGTATGTATAGTAAAACAAGACTGCAGCATTTTAATCTATAAATAAATACATGTAAGTAGCCTTAGTTTGAGGTGTGTGTTGCGATGCCTTCAATCCAGTACTTAATTTTTCAGGCTCATTATCCCCCCCCCTTACCCCCTTATCAAACCAGACAATCCATGAGGACAAGATTGCTTAGTAATACTATGAAGTACTCCTAAAATTCTAATCACTGTAATCACTACCAGGGGAGCAGGGGAAGCAACTGCAGTGGGACCTAATAAAGAGGGGGCCACACTCTTCTTATTTTTTATGACAGATATAGCCCTCCTAGAAAACATGGTGGATGAAGCACAGGTAAGGTCCCCATCATAGTTTTGCAGGGGGGCCCAGTGATTCCTAGTTACACCACTGAATATGTTGTGCTACACACAGCAGAAGATGATTTATGATAATAGAACTTGATTGACAGCTAAAAGATGATTCTAGATTGGACATCAAGAAACGGGGCAGATCAACAATAAAAAGTAAAGTGATAGTTGAAAGATTGTTAGTTTCAAGTACGGACAAATAAAGATGTTTTGCCAGTATACATATCCTTCAATGTTTTATCATTCTTTCACTTGGTTTAAAGTGTACTTGTCTTTTTTTTTAACAAGTTGAAATGCATAGAGTGTACTTAACAATCATGTCACATCACAAAGGCTTCGGCTTGTAATCAATGATAAACACTAAACGCCGCGTTTGACAATTTTCACCAAGTTCCCTGATGATAAAGTTTTAGCTGATTGTCAGAGTTATTATAGGAGATGCCTTTTATTTATTATTGTGTTGCATCTGTGAGCTGTGGGAGGAGTCAGTTTAGATCAAGATGCCCAACTTTTGTTTGCAAACCACAACTCCCAGCATTCTGCAGGTTTACATTATATTATTATGGATTTATATAGCGCCAACTATTTCGTGGCGTTTTACATTACATAGTCATACATTACATACGGGTAATACATTTTATACAAAGTCATACATATTAAATACACAGGTAATACATAATATAAGTACAAGTGATGAGTTACTTACAGCAATACCGCGGATACAATAGGAAAGAGGACCCCCAGAGCTACGTCTAGAGGATATGGGGGTGAGACATATTGTGACGGAATCGGTAGGCTGTAAATAGATGGCAGTGGGGTGTGAAAGGCAGGTAGGATCAGATTGGTCAGTGAGAGGGGGTAATGTCTAGGCCAAAAGGAGCAACACACTCAAACCATACATTTTATTTCAATCCTTTAAAGTAAGTCAACAAGAGACATTGACTGCCACTTCACATGGCTAACTCACAAGAAAGTTATTGCAACGTTTTGGATCACCTTGATCCTTGTCAAGTCAACAAGATCCAATGCACAGTTTCCTTTAATCATGTTACGTACACGCATCTAGTAGCCAGCGAATCACATAATATCAAAATCATAGCTCAACAGTTAAAACCAATTGATACATTAAAGGTATGTCCACCCTAAAAAAAATTTTTTCATATAAGGTCCCCCTGGGCTCCCAGCCCCAACCGCTATAATTTTTTTTTTAGAAAGCCCCCCAAACTCTACTTACCTCCCCTCGATCCCGCCGCGCTCCGGCCCTCTGCTTGCAAGGAAAGCAAGCAGAGGGGCGGGACCGGCAGCCGCGTCTGTGATTGGCTGCCGGCAGCTCACTTCGCCGGAGGAAAGAGGAGAGGTAAGTAAGAGTTGGGGAGCTTTCTAAAAAAAAAAAAAATGGGTTGGGGCTGGGAGACACTGGGGGAGCACAATATTAAGGGGGATATGAGCTAGGGGGGGGATAGTAGAACGGGAGGGGGAGGAGAGGAGGGAGAGGGAGGGGGAGGGAGGGGGGAGAAGGGCTGCAGTACGCATGGCAAAATTACCTGAGTCCAGCTAGCAGGCAGTGTCCTATATGGACTCTGCTAGCCTCCTGGTAGTCATTTTTTGGGACTTTGGGGGGGGACTACAGGAGAACCCTATGGAGCTGGGATGTGAGGTAAGGATTAAACTACACTACATGGTGGGGCCAGTGAGTGGGGGATTATAGTTTTGGGGGTGGACATGCCCTTTAAAACATTTTTAAAAACACATCCATATTTTGTATATTGTATACCAGAGATCTCAAATTATACGCGTTATTAACCCTTTTGGTGAAGACTATCCAATCTATGTATACACCTTGTTTCACAGGTAAGTAAATCTTAAAGGGTATCTTTACTCTAAAAAAATCGAATTTCAAAATACAGCAAGATCTGAAACTTTTTTTCCGATTTTAAATCTGAGCTGTAGATTCGGAGAAATCATCATTTTAATCAGCATTTCCAGGGAAAGACTGCAATCCCCAGAAGCAGAAATTATAATATGTAACCCATGCTTGACCCCTGTGCCTGCCTGCCAGCACACTTTCTGCACATTTAAGAGAATCAGCAGAGAAAAGAAGGGGGGAGGGAGGGGGAGATGTGTAAGCAGAGCAGTGTCCATGGTGATTGTGTGCAGAACACATAAGTGGCGCAGACACATAAAAGAAGGCAGTGAGTAAGGGGAGGGTGGGGGGAATTAGGAGCACTCACTAAACATTATAATTTAATGACAAAGCAAGCACAGATAAATATGTGGGTACCATCATTTTAATTCTCTCAAATTGTGTTTCAGAAAATGTAAGTGTTTTCAGTGAGATAGTGCCCTTATATTGAGACTCTCATGAAAGGCCATCAATGCCTATAGGGGCCTTCTCACACTGCAAACACATGTCTATATAATAATACACACACTTACAGTATTCTTAAAGGCATCGTGTCTACACATAATGCTGTTCTAAACTCATTTACATAGATATTGGCATACGCAGGTGCCACATTTGAACCCATGGCAGTGCCATTTAATTGTTTATAATATGTATTGGAACAGGAAGTAATTTCTTCTCAAAACCACTTCTAGAAGTTTCAGGATCAAAACATTGTGTGCCATCCAAATATACATCTTGCAACATAAACTGTATTTCTTCCCCTTTAAACGATTTAATTTTACTCAGGAAATCTGCAGTATCCAAAATAAAGGATTGTGACTTTGTAAATGAGGTCTAAACAATTAAAAATTTGGCTGTTGGAATAAAGATTGAGTCCATCCCTGCCACAATGGGGCGTCCAGGGGGGGGCTCCAAATTTGTGGATTTTTGGAAGAGCGTAGATTACAGGGGTAATAGGGTGCTCTGGGATCAAAATATTGTTCCTGTAACGCTTGGATTCCCAGTATTTATTCAGTCCGAATACCCCAATCTACAAACACTATCTTCACCAATAGACAAGTCCCGTTGCGGGAGGCAATTGTGCCCACCGAACACGGTTGCTCCCTGGCAAGGTATCCAAACTGAGACCGGGAATACTGGAGAAGTTGAAGTGAAACAGACAGAAAGCCAAGGAGAGACACAAAGGTCAGAGACCAAAATTGAGGTATAAAATAGGAGCAGGCAAAAACGGAGTCAGAAAACAGAGCAAGAGGTCAAACCAGGAATCAGGCACCAGGCAGGGTACAGAGGGTTGAGCAAAAAGCGTAGTCAGAAACAGGCAGAGGTACGGACAGGCAGATACGAACTGGAGTCAAAAAACAGGCAAAGGTCAGTAACAGAGAATATAGAGAAAAACACACCACGAGCAAGATAGATAAACTAACCAATACATCGGGCAAGGAGCAATGGGCTGAGGGGTAAAAATAATGCAGGGAACCATGAGAAGTGGAGGACAGAGTCTGATGCAGGGATAGGTGAATTTAAACTAATTAACTCTCCTCCGTCCAATGAGACCTGGAAGGACAGAGGAGGTAAGGAGCAGTGTCTGTGGTGTCTGCACAGTCCGAAGAAAGACCGGGCAGGTGCCGAGACCGGACGACCCGCCGCGGGATCTGAAAAGGTACGTGATTTGTTACAGTTCCTTCCAATAAGAACCACCACACCCCCTCATCTGAGGTTTGATTACCAGATTTGTACTGCTCCTCAAACCCTCACAAAGCTCTTCCTTTCTTCAATGTAAATAGTTTCTCCTTACATTTACCTTTCTATATTTACTCCAAAATCTAACTTATTTACACACACTTAAAGTTGTCTGAGTGAACATAAACAATATATTAGAAACAAATAATCTAGCAAACTCCGTGGTGCTGAACATTTTGTGAAGGGAGGAAATTCTTTGTCCCAAATAGGTTCCAGAATTGGAACATGTGTCTAAGAAACGGAGATGGTGGTGACAGAGTTAAAGATTTACTTACCTGTGAAGCAAGTGTTACGTAGACTGGATAGTCTTCAACCAAAAGGGTTAAATAAAGAGTATAATTTGAGATCTCTGGTATAACAATATACAAATTGTATATTGGTTTTTAACTGTTGGAGCTATGATTTTGATATTATGTTATTCGCTGGCCACTAGATGTAACGTAACATGTTAAAGGAAACGTGTGCATGGATCTGTGTGGCTTGACAAGGATCAAGGTGATCCAAAAACGTTGCAATAACCGTTCTTGTGGGAGTTAGCCATGTGAAGTGGCAGTCAATGTCTCTTGTCGACTTTAAATAATTGAAAAAAAATGTATGGTGTGCTGCTCCTTTTGGTAACTACAGTGAGTACAGAGGGTGAATGTACGGTGTGCACCTATTTGACCCAGGAAAGACGAGGGCTGGTAGATCGTCACTATTTATGTAATTGTCTAGGCAGGTTATATGCTTGCCTGAAGAGGTGGGTTCTAAGGTTACGTTCAAGTTATTAAGGGATGCCTTTTTTACGTGCTGGAGCTCCTCACAGAAATCAAATGGGACGTCGGATACCAACCGCCCTTCCTACCCCAGGTACTTTTCATTTGAACTGGTTATATAAAACTTATACTATAGTTCCCTTTAATTGAAAATCAAATCAATATGTAGAAAACCTAGCATGTGTAATACAGATAAATATTATCTTCCCCTTCCATCCTCAACACGAGGAGGCGAGTAAAGTAAATATATGGTTCACATGCTAGAGCAGTAAAGTTTGTATCTTGTAGAACTTTAGCCTTTTGCACACGTAGATAGAGCAGCCTTTTAACATTCCTTTTTTATTTTGAACTATGGGCTCCTTTGTAAATATGCAAACAGAAGATGGGCAGAATCTCCATTAAACTGAAAGGGCTACTCAGTCAAAAAATGACTTTAACTGTAAATGTAGATGAGCCCCCAAACCCTACTTTCGCATTTTCATTATTTTCCAAATATGTCCTGAATTCCTCAAGACTGGTCCCTTGCTGCTTCTCCTCTGCTCTGCGGCTGACAGCCTCTCCAGTTCCTGGTTGCGCTGTCAGTAAAGATGGAGTCATGCCCAATCGCCTGACAGCCACAACCAGGAAGTAGAGCTGTCAGCGCAGAAGCCTTGCTCCTGTTTTTGCTTGAAATGAGCTGAAACAGGAGCAGGGGCAGTGCCTAGGCGGTGAGGGGCCGGGTCAGGTAAGGCAGAGGCTTCTTTGGAAACTATTGATAATACGAAAATGGGGTTTGGGGGGGATGGGTTTACATTATAGCTTAAGTTATTTTAACTGGACATGCCTTTAACATTTATTCTTATTAATCTTTAGAAAAGAGTCTTTATGAGTAGATTATATTGATAACCATGAGTAGATTAGGTGTAAAATAACACCTCCTGGGTAGAGGGTGGGAACGGGCAAGTCCATCCATGCGCGCACCCCCAATTGAACCACCCATGTGCTTAAATTGCCAAACCACATCACAGACAACCCTCTAAAGCCAGGATAGTCTCTGCACTCCAGGACAGGGGCCTCGAAATGGGACTGTCCTGGAAAAAAGGGATGGTTGGGAGGATTGTGGTAATAATTAAACTTGTCTCAAAATGTCACATCATGTCTTCTCGTATAAAAGAAGCAAAGTCTAATGATAGCCCAAAATGTTTATTTAACATTGGTAAAAAATAAAACGAGAAATGTTATCAATAGTTTAGAATATTATTTAACAAAATGGAACCACTTCTGTACAAACACATCTATGGGTGGCCACGCATGCTAAAAGAGACTTCATTGCTGGGTTAGCCAGTTCCATAAGCAATTTTACCAGTTGCCTAGGACGGGGGCACCCTGTGTTTCATATAATATGGTCATATTGGCTTATTATTCCAAGGCATAATGAATATGATCATATTCTGTGTAGTACACTGTACAATCACTTCCAATACCATTGGGAGAGTACGCTCAGTGTGCCACACACCGTAACGCTGTAAAGTGTATATGTTAATTGTCACAAATTCATGGAATATTGGAATCTGGCATTCAATACAATGTCATAAAGTCCATGTACTTTAAACGGGCATGTAAACCCCAGCTAAAAAATATTCCTTTTTGGCAAAGATATCTGCCTCCTTCCTCTGCTCAATGAGCTTTTATAAGTTTGAGCATGTGCAGAGGAGGCAGCAAGTGAAACAGCAGTCAATCACTGGTTGTGATGTCAGTTGTCACATCCTAATTGACTGAATGGAGTGAGAGGCCAGCTTACTCTGCCAGAATGGACAACTAATTATCCTTAATATTGTTTAGTAATGCCGGTAATAAAGAGCAAAATATATAGTTGGCATGGGGGAGGGAGTAAGCGATATGCGACACACGCCGAACTTTCGAAAGTTCGGTTCGTTTTCGAACTATATGGAAAGTTTGAAAACGGACCATTAAAGTCAATGGGGAGTCAAATAGTTCGAAAAGTTTGAAAAAATACAATTAAAATATCAATGGTAACTAATGTAAATGGCTGTGGGACTGGGAAATGGTCTGGGGACATGTCCATATCCAGGACTTTGAAAAATCATTTTACTTCAAGCATGCTACTTTCGAGCTTTCGACATTGAACATTTAATAATTGTCCCCTGAACGACTTGCGGATTCGATAATAGAGATTTACTCTCGTATTAGTATAATAGACATTTTACTTGCAGATTCGGAATTCGTTATTTACTTGCGTATTGGTATAATAGACATTTCACTTTCGGATTCGATATTCGATATTTACTCGCATGGTATAATAGAACATTTACTTGCGGATTCGAGAACGTTTTTATATGCGTATTGGTATAATAGACATTTCACTTTCGGATTCGATATTCGATATTTACTAGCGTATGTGGTATAATAGACATTTTACTCGCGGATTCGAGAAATTCGTTATTTACTTGCGTTATTGTATAATAGACATTTCACTTTCGGATTCGATATCGATATTACTCACGTATTGGTATAATAGAGATTTTACTCGCGGATTCGAGAATCTTATTTACTTGCGTATTGGTCTATAATAGACATTACTTTCGGATTCGATATTGATATTTACTCGCGTATTGTATAATAGACATTGACTCGTGGATTCGATAGTTCGATATTTACTGCGTATGGTAGAATAGGAACATTGTACTCAGGATCGAGATTCTCTTCCCCTGACCACGTATTGGTATAATAGAGATTTTACTCGCGGATTCGAGAATTCGTTATTTACTTGCGTATTGGTATAATAGACATTTCACTTTCGGATTCGATATTTGATATTTACTTCGCGTATTGTAAATAGACATTTACTCGTGGATTCGATATTCGATATTTACTGCGTATTGGTAGAATAGACATTTACTCGGATTCGAGATTCTTTCTGACATTTACTGCGTATTGGTATATAGACATTTTACTCACGGATTCGATATTCGATATTTACTTGCGTATTGGTATAATAGACATTTTTCTCGGATTCGATATTCGATATTTACTTTGCGTATTGGTATAATAGACATTTTCTTCGATCGTATTCGATATTTACTCGCGTATTGGTATATAGACATTTTATCACTGGATTCGATATCGTATTTTACTCGCGTATTGGTATAATAGACATTTTACTGCAGATTAGCTATTCGATATTTACTTGCGTATTGGTATAATAGACATTTTACTCACGGATTCGATATTCGATATTTACTTGCGTATTGGTATAATAGACATTTTGCTCTCGGTTGGCATTCTACACTGCAAACACATCGTCTATATAATAATACCACACCTACAGTATTTTTAAAGGCAATGCTGGTTCTACCCATAATGCTGTTCTAACTCATTTACATAGATATTGGCATACGCAGGTGCCACATTTGAACCCATGGCAGTGCCATTTAATTGTTATAAATGTATCTGGAACAGGAAGTAATTTCTTCTCAAAACCACTTCTAGAAAGTTTCAGGATCAAAACAATTGTGTGCCATCCAATATACATCTTGCGAACATAAACTGTATTTCTTCCCCTTTTAAACGATTTAATTTTACTCAGGAAATCTGCAGTATCCAAAATAAAGGACTTGTGACTTTGTAATGAGGTCTCAACACTTTAAATTTGGCTGTTGGAATAAAGATTGAGTCCATCCCTGCCACAATGGGGCGGCCAGGGGGGGGCTCCAAATTTTGTGGATTTTTGGAAGAGCGTAGATTACAGGGGTAATAGGGTGTCTGGGATCAAAATATTGTTCCTGTAACGCTCTGGATTCCCAGTATTTTATCAGTCCGAATACCCCAATCTACAAACACTATCTTCACCAATAGACAGTCCCCGTTTGCGGGAGGGCTAATTGTGCCTCACCGAACCGGTTGCTCCCTGGCAAGGTATCCAAACTGAGACCGGGAATACTGGAGAAGTCTGAAGTGAAACAGACAGAAAAGGCACAAGGAGAGACACAAAGGTCAGAGACCAAAATATGAGGTAAACTAGGAGCAGGCAAAAAACGGAGTCCGAAAACAGAGCAAGAGGTCAAAACCAGGAATCAGGCCACCAGGCAGGGTACAGAGGGTTGAGCAAAAAGCGTAGTCAGAAAAGGCAGAGGTAGGAAGGCAGATACGAACTGGAGTCAAAAAACAGGCAAAGGTCAGTCAGTAACAGGGAATATATGAGAAAAACACACCACGAGCAAGATAGATAAACTAACCACTACATCGGCAGGAGCAAGGGCACTGTGAGGGGAAATAAGAATGCAGAGGAACCAATGAGAAGTGGAGGACAAGAGTCTGATGCAGGGATAGGTGAATTTAAACTAATTAACTCTCCTCCGTCAATGAATGACCTGGAAGGACAGAGGAGGTAAGGAGCAGTGTCTGTGCGTGTCTGCACAGTGCCGGAAGAAGACCGGGCAGGTGCCGAGACCGGACGGACCCGCCGCGGGATTCCTGAACAGGTACGTGATTTGTTACAGTTCCTTCCCAATAAGAACCACACACCCCCTCTATCTGCAGGTTTGATACCAGATTTGTACTGCTCTCTAACCCTCAAAGCTCTCCTTTCTTCCACTGTAAATTACTGTTTCTCCTTACATTTACCTTTTCTATATTTTCTCCAACAATCTAATTATTTACACACACTTAAGTTTGTCTGAGTGAACAAACAATATATTAGAAACAATAATCTAGCAATCCTGTGGCTGAACATTTTGTGAAGGGAGGAAATTTTTGTCCCAATTTAGGTTCCAGATATTGGAACATGTGTCAAGAAACGGAGATGGTGGTGACAGAGTTAAAGATTTACTTACCTGTGAAGCAAGGTGTTAACGTAGACTGGATAGTCTTCAACCAAAAGGGTTAAATAAAGAGTATAATTTGAGATCTCTGGTATAACAATATTACAATATTGTATATTGGTTTTAACTGTTGGAGCTATGATTTTGATATTATGTGATTCGCTGGCCACTAGATGTAACGTAACATGATTAAGGAAACGTGTGCATTGGATCTTGTTGGCTTGAAAAGGATCAAGGTGATCCAAAACGTTGCAATAACCGTTCTGTGGGAGTTTGCCATGTGAAGTGGCAGTCAATGTCTCTTGTCGACTTTAAATAATTGAAATAAAAATGTATGGTGTGCTGCTCCTTTTGGTAAACTACAGTGAGTACAGAGGGTGAATGTAGTGTGCACCTATTGACCCAGGAAAGACGAGGGCTGGTAGATCGTCAATATTTATGTAATGTCTAGGCCAGGTTTATGCTTGCCTGAAGGGTGGGTTCTAAGGTTACGTTTCAGTTATTAAGGGATGCCTTTTTTACGTGCTGGGCTCCTCACAGAACTATATTGGGGGTCGGGATTACCAACCGCCCTTCCTACCCCAGGTACTTTTTTGAACTTTTCTTAAAAACTTTATACTATAGTTCCCTTTTAATTGAAAATCAACTCATATGTAGAAAAACTAGCAATGTGTAATACAGATAAATATTATCTTCCCCTTCCATCCTCCCACAGAGGAGGCGAGTAAAGTAATAATATGGTTCCACATGCTAGAGCAGTAAAGTTTGTATCTTGTAGAACATTGCCTTTGCACACTGTAGATAGAGCACTGCCTTTAACATTCCTTTTTATTTTGAACTATAGGGCTCCCTTTGTAAATATGCAAACAGAAAGATGGCAGAATTCCATAAACTGAAAGGGCATATCAGTCAAAAAATGACTTTTAACTGTAAATGTAGATGAGCCCCCAAACCCTACTTTGCATTTTCATTATTTTCCAAATATGTCCCTGAAGTTCCTTACCAGACCTGGTCCCTTGCTGCTTCTCCTCTGCTCTGCGGCTGACAGCCTCTCCAGTTCCTGGTTGCAGCTGTCAGTAAAGATGTGACGTCATGCCCAATCGCCTGACAGCCACAACAGGAAGTAGAGCTGTCAGCAGGCAGAAGCCCTCTGCTCCGGTTTTGCTTGAAATGAGCTTGAAACAGGAGCAGGGGCAGTGCCTAGGCGGTGAGGGGCCGGGTCAGGTAAGTCAGGGCTTCTTTGGAAACTATTGATAATACGAAAATGGGGTTTTGGGGGGGATGGGTCCTCTACATTATAGCTTAAGTTATTTTTTTAACTGGATGCCCTTTAACATTTATTTCTATTAACTTTTAGATAAGAGTCTATTAGAGTAGATTATATTGTAAACCATGAGTAGATTAGGTGTAAAATTATACACCTCCTGGGTAGAGAGGTGGGACACGGGCAAGTCCTATCCATGGCCCACCCAATTGAACCACCCATGTGTTAAATTGCCAAAACACATCACAGACAACCCTCTAAAGCCAGGATAAGTCTCTGCACTCCAGGACAGGGGCCCTCGAAATGGGACTGTCCTGGAAAAAAGGGAGTGGTTGGGAGGTATGATGGTTATAATTAACATTGTTCAAAATGTCACATCATGTCTCTCGGTTAAAGAAGCAAAGTCTAATGAAGCCCAAATGTTTATTTAACATTGGTAAAAAATAAAAGCGAAATGTTATCAATAGTTTAGAATATTATTTTAACAAAATGTAACCACTTCTGTACAAACACATCTATGGGTGGCCACGCATGCTAAAAGAGACTTCCATTGCTGGGTTAGCCAGTTCATAAGCAATTTTACAAGTTGCCTCATGGACGGGGGCACCCCTGTGTTTCATATAATATGGTCATTATTGGCTTATTATTCTAAGGCATAATGAATATGATCATATTCTGGTAGTACATGTATAAATCACTTCCAATACCATTGGGAGAGTACGCTCAGTGTGCCACACACAGTAACGCTGTAAGTGTATATGTAATGTCACAATTCATGGAATATTGGAATCTGGCATTCATTTACAATGTCATATAAGTCACATGTACTTTAAACGGGCATGTAAACCCCAGCTAAAAAATATTCCTTTTTGGCAAAGATATCTGCCTCCTTCTCTGCTCAATGAGCTTTTATAAGTTTGAGATGTGCAGAGGAGGCAGCAAGTGAAACAGCAGTCAATCACTGGTTGTTGATGTCATTGTCACATCCTTAATTGACTGATGGAGTGAGAGGCCAGCTTACTCTGCCAGAATGGGAACAATAATATCCTTAAATATCTGTTAGTAATGCAGGTAATAAAGAGCAAAATATATCAGTTGGCATGGGGGAAGGTAAGCGATATGGACCACACGCCGAACTTTCGAAGTTCGGTTCGTTTTCGAACTATATGGAAAGTTTGAAAACGGACCCATTAAAGTAATGGGAGTCAAATAGTTCGAAAAGTTTGAATAAAATACAATTAAAATATCAATGGTAACTTAATGTAAATGGCTGTGGACGGGAAATGGTCTGTGGGAACATGTTCCAATATCCAGGACTTTCGAAAAATCAATTTTACTCTCAAGCATTTACTTTCGAGCTTTCGCAATTGAACATTTAATAATTGTCCATGAACGACTTGCGGATTCGATAATTAGATATTTACTCTCGTATTAGTATAATAGACATTTTACTTGCGATTCGAGAATTCGTTATTACTTGCGTATTGGTATAATAGACATTTCACTTTCGGATTCGATATCGATATTTACTCGCGTATGGTATAATAGACATTTTACTTGCGGTTCGAGAATTCGTTATTTACTTGCGTATTGGTATAATAGAATTTCACTTTCGGATTCGATATTCGATATTTACTCGCGTATTGGTATAATAGACATTTTACTCGCGGATTCGAGAATTCGTTATTTACTTGCGTATGGTATAATAGAAATTTCACTTTCGGATTCGTATTCGATATTTACTCACGTATTGGTATATAGAATTTTACTCGCGGATTCGAGAATTCGTTTATTACTTGCGTATTGGTATAAATAGACATTTCACTTTCGGATTCGATATTTGATATTTACTCGCGTAGTTATAATAGACATTTACTCGTGGATTCGATATTCGATATTTACTTCGTATTGGTAAATAGACATTTTACTCACGGTTCGATATTCGATATTACTTGCGTATTGGTATAATAGACATTTTACTCACGATTCGATATTCGATATTTACTTGCGTATTGGTATAATAGACATTTTTCTCACGGATTCGATATTCGATATTTACTTGCGTATTGGTATAATAGACATTTTACTTACAGATTCGATATCGATATTTACTTCGCGTATGGTATAATAGACATTTTACTCATGGATTCGATATTCGATATTTACTCGCTTGCGTATTGGTTATAATAGACATTTTACTTGCAGATTCGATATTCGATTATTTACTCGCGTATTGGTATAATAGACATTTTACTCACGGATCGATATTCGATATTTACTTGCGTATTGGTATAATAGACATTTTACTGTGCCGTATTT
>JAACNH010002509.1:0-15000 GCA_019447015.1 Hymenochirus boettgeri
CATGAAACAAACTGTTTCATGGTCATAAATACAAATGGTGATACCCCCAACCCCCCACACAGACCCAGGTACGCCCACCTACTGACCTACCTTTCCATTCCCATGGAAGCCATACTTAAAGGGTAACTATAGTCAAAATATTTTGATATATCATCAATAAAAGTTAGTTATATGGTCATACTGTAGATGCAAAAACATATACCCCCCCACCTCACACTGGTACACACACCTACTGACCTACCCTTTATTCCTTTGGCAGCCATACTTAAAGGGTTAATAAAGTCAAAAAAACTAATTTAGGTTTTTCCTTAATTAAAGATAGTTTTATGGTTGTAAACACAAAAAAAGACATCCAAATGTATAATAAAAAGTCCATGTGCACACTTATCCCCAGGTGGGTGCAGAAAGTCCAATTCCCCTATTTCAGAGGGAACAAGGTAATCAAAAAGATACAAGGTGGACTGCACTCCAAAGTGGAATGTTTATTATAAGCCAAACATCAACATAAAATATGACGTTTTGAGGGTAACACCCCCTTCATCAGGTCAACCTGATGAAGGGGGTGTTGCCCTCGAAACATAGTATTTTATGTTGATGTTTGGCTTATAATAAATGTTCCACTTTGGAGTGCAGTCCACCTTGTATCTTTAAAAAAAAGACATACCTCTCAACTAGACCCAGGTACACACACCTACTGTTGAAAAGCACTCCAATGAAAATCAATTACTTTTATTAGTGACCACAACACATCTTACGTAAGGTTTAGGGGGGGGAAATTGACGTGCCCCCTTAAGGGGCCCATACACTATGCAATTTTGTTGTACAATCGTCGTACGAACTCCACGATTGTACATCAATTGTATCGTTAATGGTATAGATAAAATCTGGTGCAATTAAATTGAGAAGATCTGATTGAATCTGAAGGTGATCTGTCAGAACGGAAAATTTTTATCTGCTACAATAAAATTGTTTATGTGTATGGATGATTGTCCAACAAATGTCTTCTAACTCAATCCTGAAGTGTCAAATTAACAACTTCCTGGAAAAAGCAGAGCTCACAGTCTGGAAGGTGTGAGACCATAGAGTGTATATTTTGTTCATGATGGCAATGTGTGATGCGGTACACATTACAACAACAGGCGCATTAATTAATGTACGAACACACATTGACATTCGTTAGCAAATAAAACATGAAAGAAAAACCAGCAAACACAATTGCAAATTACTCCATTCTTCATTACCATTCGAGACCTCAACCCCAAAAAGTGCTTTTTACATTCGTCATTTTCGCCATATTACACTATCCGCAACAATTAAATCTGCCCAAATATGGTGAATTGGTTGCTTTCTAGCGGCACATTCTATTCTGCAACAATTTAGATCTTACACAATCATATCTGCCTATTAATGCCAGATTGTGCACAGCAAATGGCAACAATTTTATTGTGTTCGTTAATGTCCGATTGTATGACGATTGTTTCCAATTTAAATCTGGTCGGTAGTTCATAGTCCAATTTCATTGCATCGTGTATGGGCCCCTTTACTCAGGTGATTGATCTACTATCTATTTACTATCTATCTATCTACCTATCTATCTATTTATCTACTATCTATCTATCTACCTATCTATCTATCTATCTATCTACATATCTAATTATCTATCTATCTATCTATCTAACTATCTATCTATCATCTATCTATCTATCTATGTATCTATTATCTATCTATCTATCTATCTAACTATCTATGTATCTATTATCTATCTATCTATCTATCTATCTATCTACATATCTAATTATCTATCTATCTATCTATCTATCTATCTATCTATCTATCTATCTATCTATCTATCTATCTATCTATCTATCTATCTACATATCTAATTATCTATCTATCTATCTATCTATCTATCTATCTAACTATCTATCTATCTATCCTCTATCTATCTATCATCTATCTATCTATCTATCTATCTATCTATGTATCTATCTATCTATCTATCTATCTATTTATCTACTATCTATCTATCTACCTATCTATCTATCTATCTACATATCTAATTATCTATCTATCTATCTATCTATCTAACTATCTATCTATCATCTATCTATCTATCTATGTATCTATTATCTATCTATCTATCTATCTATCTATCTACATATCTAATTATCTATCTATCTATCTATCTATCTATCTATCTATCTATCTATCTACATATCTAATTATCTATCTATCTATCTATCTATCTAACTATCTATCTATCTATCCTCTATCTATCTATCATCTATCTATTTATCTACTATCTATCTATCTACCTATCTATCTATCTATCTACATATCTAATTATCTATCTATCTATCTATCTATCTAACTATCTATCTATCATCTATCTATCTATCTATGTATCTATTATCTATCTATCTATCTATCTATCTATCTATCTATCTATCTATCTATCTATCTATCTATCTATCTATGTATCTATCTATCTATCTATCTATCTACATATCTAATTATCTATCTATCTATCTATCTATCTATCTATCTATCTATCTATCTATCTATCTATCTATCTATCTACATATCTAATTATCTATCTATCTATCTATCTATCTAACTATCTATCTATCTATCCTCTATCTATCTATCATCTATCTATCTATCTATCTATCTATCTATCTATCTATCTATGTATCTATCTATCTATCTATCTATCTATCTAACTATCTATCTTTCTATTATCTATCTATCTATCTAACTATCTATCTATCTATCCTCTATCTATCTATCATCTATCTATCTATCTATCTATGTATCTATTATCTATCTATCTATCTATCTATCTATCTATCTATCTATCTATCTATCTATCTATCTATCTATCTATCATCTATCTAAACCAGCACCACTAATTGATGAAAGGGAGAGGTGACAGCTGGGTCTACAGAAAGTCAAATCCAGCTGCCTTTGCTCAAATAGAGCTCACCAAGCTGCAAGGGAAGAAGCAGGGGACAGCAAGGGACTAGAGGACCTTAAAGTGGGTTTCCCTCACTTAGGAGCACTGGGGGAATGTAAGGATTGTGAAATTGGGGTGGGGGGTGCTTAGTGTATGTTTAAAAGTTTATAAAGGGGGGAACCTTTAATTGAATGTCACGACCTTTAAAAGTTATAGTTATGTATCAATTAGCGGTGCTGTAAGAAACTGACCCCCATGTTGCTCGTGGTAGTTAAAGGGTCACCATACCCTAAAAACAACTTTCCTTCCATTAAATCTAATATTCTATAGGAGACAGGAGAAAGTATTCCTACCTCCCATCCAACCTTATTTAGTCATTTACTAGCGTTCCTAGTTTAGTGAGTGACACTACAGCTCTCCGTTTCCCTGGCTGTGTTCACAGATAAATATTGTTACATTTGATGCCGAGATCACGCTAGGACGCGCTGTCGTCCGTTTGCTCTGCGATCCACGTTTCTCACGTCCAAAGAGATCGCAAATCGCGATCACCCAGGGAGACTGAAAACTGCAAAATGTCTATAGTTATTTACATAGTTATTTTACTGGCGGATTGGCGAATGACCCCCAACCGAGCCCATACACACAAATGATTCTCGGCCATTCGTCGGGTGTACCGCTCTGCCGTCGGTGGTCATGCCTGAAACCTCGCAAGGTTTAAAATTGGCTCCTAAGAGTACTTACCAGCTCTCGTTCCCTTCCAGGCTCCTTCTGCATAAAACAGCAGAAGGGTCGGACTGGCAGAGACTCTGCCCCTTCTGCTGATTTCGTGTGTAAGAGCAGTAGAAGGCAGCCGAGGGAACTTAGCGTCTAAGTTTGGGGGGCTTTCCTACCTTTTACCAATTTTTGTTTTTGCCTCAGACATGATGGTTAATAAAATGGGATAGGGAGAGAGAGAGGGGGAAGAGCTCCACTGTGAACGCCACAAACCTCCTACTTTTCAGCTTCCTGAACTGTAATTAGGCCCTAAAAGACAAAAACCATTTGCAGCAGAAGAGATAAGTAGGGGTCATTTAACAATACACAGTGGGCTCAACAGTAGGGTCCATTTTAGTTGGAGGGGTGAACATGCCCTTTAAGTCTCTACATGAGTTACCCATGTTTGGGTCTCTTAATTCCCATGCGACTATGTCCTTATATCAAGTAGTAAATGTCAGACGCAAGACCTAAGGATAAAGAAGAACTCACTGTATAAATTATATTAACATTTAGTCCCGGTTTTGTGGTGTGTGACCCATACAGTCAAACATGGCACCTTATTTAAAGTAGAAAATTGAGTATGGACAGGTCTGTTGAAGCAAACTTAATTTGTGTGTGTGCTGAGTGTTTGGGGGGGAGTGAACATTTTCTAACTTAAATTGTGTGCTATTTACCTGCTTTTTTAATACAATGTCAGAAATTTACCATTTTGTCACCGCAGTGAAACTGCTTAAAGGGCAAGTACAATAAAAAGTGCAGTATGAGAAAAAGGTGTGTATAGTTAAAGACAATGGCATTATTCTTGATTTACAGGAATATTGTAAGGCTAGGTACACACGGGCAGATTTTTCAGCCCAATTGACCGATACTTCCGCGTATCGGTCGATTGGGCCAAAAAAATCTGCCACTTTCGGCTGCCACCATAATCAATGTTGATCGTCCGTAACGGATCGGACATGTCGGTAAATCACAGCCGATTCCCTATGGGACCTCACGATCTGCACTATTGCCGTGACCGATCGCACGCTTGTAGCGAATACTCGATCAGGACAAGTAGTTGCTTGGTCTGTACCCAGCCTAAAGACTTTTTGGAACTTTTATCTTCTAAGATCTGATCTCCAAGCAAGTCATTAAGAGAACTGGAACCAAACATGTGGATCTGGATTTAGCTGTTCTGAAGGTTTCATGTGTACGTGCCAGTTAATATCTGTACCTCCCCTCCCATCTCTTTTCTGGTTTTGTACAGATATTAAATGGCACGTACATATGAAACCTTCAGAACAGCTAAATCCAGTTCCACATTTTGTCCCAATCCAGAAGACCTTACTGACTTACTGGCCTGCCTGAAACCATGTTGAAATTCTGACCCAGATGCCATTTGCCGCACGGAGCCCCTGGGTGCAGGGGGCTGATGCAATAAAAAGTGTAAATGTTTCCCTGTGTAATTAATCTTCAGCAACCAATCAGATGTGTGGACAGTAGATGTAATAAAGGGTTAATTGATATGTTACAGGTATAACACTCATTTAGTAGTATAAACAATATTACCATATAAATCCTTGTTCCTTTTGTCCCTGTATACATAGTTACAGTGTGTAAGGTCAGTGGTCAGTACTGTGGACAGTAGATGTAATAAAGGGGTTAATTGATATGTTACAGGTATAACCTCATTATAGTATAAAACAATTTACATATAAATCCTTGTTCCTTTCTGTCCCTGTTAACATAGTTATGTGTGTAAGGTCAGTGGTCAGTACTGTGGACAGTAGATGTAATAAAGGGTTAATTGATATGTTACAGGTATAACCTCATTATAGTATAAACATATTACAATATAATCCTTGTCTTTCTGTCCCTGTATACATAGTTACGTGTGTAAGGTCAGTGGTCAGTAATGTGGACAGTAGGTGTAAAAAGGGGTTAATTGATATGTTACAGGTTAACCCTCATTATAGTATAAACAATATTACCATATAAATCCTTGTTCCTCTGTCCTGTATACATAGTTACTGTGTGTAAGGTCAGGTCAGTACTGTGGACAGTAGATGTAATAAAGGGTTAATTGATATGTTACAGGTATAACCCTCTTATAGTATAAACAATATACACCTATAAATCCTTGTTCCTTTCTGTCCCTGTATACATAGTTACTGTGTGTAAGGTCAATGGTCAGTAATGTGGACAGTAGATGTAATAAAGGGGTTAATTGATATGTTACAGTTAAACCCTCATTATAGTATAAACAATATTACCATATAAATCCTTGTTCCTTTCTGTCCCTGTATACTAGTACTGTGTTGTAGGTCAGTGGTCAGTACTGTGGACAGTAGATGTAATAAAGGGTTAATGAATGTTACAGGTATAACCCTCATTATAGTATAAACAATATTACCATATAAATCCTTGTCCTTTGTCCCTGTATACATAGTTAGTTGGGAAGGTCAGTGGTCAGTACTGTGGACAGTAGATGTAATAAAGGGTTAATTGATATGTACAGGTATAACCCTACATATAGTATAAACAATATTACCATATAAATCCTGTTCCTTTCTGTCCCTGTATACATAGTTACTGTGTGTAAGGTCAGCGGTCAGTACTGTGGACAGTAGATGTAATAAAAGTTAATTGATATGTTACAGGTATAACCCTCATTATAGTATAAACAATATTACCATTAAATCCTGTTCCTTCTGTCCCTGTATAATAGTTACTGTGTGGTAAGGTCAATGGTCAGTACTGTGGACAGTAGATGTAATAAAGGGGTGTAATTGATATGTTACAGTTATAACCCTATTATAGTAAAACAATATTACCAATAAATCCTTTCCTTTCTGTCCCTGTATACAAGTTACTGTGTGTAAGGTCAGTGGTAGTACTGTGGACAGTAGATGTAATAAAGGGTTAATTGATATGTTACAGGTATAACCTCATTAAGTATAAAAAATATTCCATATAAATCCTTGTTCCTTTCTGTCCCTGTATACATAGTTACTGTGTGTAAGGTCAGTGGTCAGTACTGTGGACAGTAGTGTAATAAAGGGTTAATTGATATGTACAGGTATAACCCTCATTATAGTATAAACAATATTACCATATATAATCTGTTCCTTTCTGTCCCTGTATACATAGTTACTGTGTGTAAGGTCAGGTCAGTACTGTGGACAGTAGATGTAATAAGAGTTAATTGATATGTTACAGGTATAAACCTCATTCTAGTATAAACAATATTACCATATAAATCCTTGTTCCTTTCTGTCCCTGTTACATAGTTACTGTGTGAAGGTCAGTGGTCAGTACTGTGGACAGTAGATGTAATAAAGAGTTAATTGATATGTTACAGGTATAACCCTATTATGTATAAACAATATTACCATATAAATCCTTGTTCCTTTCGTCCCTGTATACATAGTTACTTGTGTGTAAGGTCAGCGGTCAGTACTGTGGACAGTAGATGTAAAAGGGTTAATTGATATGTTACAGGTTAACCCTCATTATAGTATAAACATATACCATATAAATCTGTTCCTTTCTGTCCCTGTATACATAGTTACGTGTAAGTCAGTGGTCAGTCTGTGGACAGTAGATGATAAAAGGGTTAATTGATATGTTAAGGTATAACCCTCATTATAGTATAAACAATATTACCCATATAAATCCTTGTTCTTTCTGTCCCTGTATACATTGTATTGTTAGCAATGTAAAGCCCAGTGGGCCATTCCATTGACAGGATAAACGGTAACATCATTACTTACGTAGTTAAATTGTTTTTAATGTATTTAATTAATCTTTGTATTGGTCTGGAGGAAAAACCATTGACTGTAAAGATGGCCGACAGGACCAGGACAAAGTGGCAGCACCTGAAATGACATTAATTGTAGAACAATAGTCACACAACCAATGGTAACAGGCGAAGGTTATCCCCAATGTTAATTACTTATATAAATTATATGGGGGTGGTGCAATATATCTTCAGCAACCAATCAGATGTTTGTTATAACTGGGTTACTGTGTTAGGTTATTGTTTATACTATAATGAGGGTTATACCTGTAACATATCAATTAACTCTTTATTACATCTACTGTCCACAGTACTGACCGCTGACCTTACACACAGTAACTATGTATACAGGGACAGAAAGGAACAAGGATTTATATGGTATATTGTTTATACTATAATGAGGGTTATACCTGTAACATATCAATTAACCTTTATACATCTACTGTCCACAGTACTGACCACTGACCTTAACACACGTAACTATGTATACAGGGACAGAAGGAACAGGATTTATATGGTAATATTGTGTTATACTATAATGAGGGTTATACCTGTAACATATCAATTAACCCTTTATTACATCTACTGTCCACAGTACTGACCGCTGACCTTACACACAGTACTATGTATACAGGGACAGAAAGGAACAAGGTTTATATGGTAATATTGTTTATACTATAATGAGGGTTATACCTGTAACATATCAATTACCCTTTTTACATCTACTGTCCACAGTACTGACCACTGACCTTACACACAGTAACTATGTATACAAGGCCAGAAAGGAACAAGGATTTATATGGTAATATTGTTTATACATAATAGGGTTATACCTGTAACATATCAATTAACCTTTATTACATCTACTGTCCACAGTACTACCACTGACCTTACACACAGTAACTATGTATACAGGGACAGAAAGGAACAAGGATTTATATGGTAATATTGTTTATTACTATAATGAGGGTTATACTGTAACATATCAATTAACCCCTTTTATACATCTACTTGTCCACAGTACTGACCATTGACCTTACACACAGTAACTATTATACAGGGACAGAAAGGAACAAGGATTTATATGGTAATATTGTTTATACTATAATGAGGGTTATACCTGTACCATATCAATAACCTTTATTACATCTACTGTCCACAGTACTGACCACTGACCTTACACACAGTAACTATGTATCAGGGACAGAAGGAACAAGGATTTATATGGTAATATTGTTTATACTATATAGGGTTATACCTGTAACATATCAATTAACCCTTTATTACATCTACTGTCCACAGTACTGACCATTGACTTACACACATTAACTATGTATCAGGGCAGAAGAACAAGGATTTATATGGTAATATTGTTTATACTAATAGGAGGGTTATACCTGTAACATATCAATTAACCTTTTATTACATCTACTGTCCACATACTGACCACTGACCTTACACACAGTAACTATGTATACAGGGACAGAAAGGAACAAGGATTTATATGGTAATATGTTTATACTATAATGAGGGTTACCTGTAACATATCAATTAACCCTTTATTACATCTACTGTCCACGTACTGACCATTGACCTACACACGTAACTATGTATACAGGGACACGGACACAAGGATTTATATGGTAATATTGTTTATACTTAATGAGGGTTATACCTGTAACTATCAATTAACCCTTTATTACATCTACTGTCCCAGTACTGACCACTGACCTTACACACAGTAACTATGTATACAGGGACAGAAAGGAACAAGGATTTATATGGTAATATGTTTTAACTATAATGAGGTTATCCTGTAACATATCAATTAACCCCTTTATTACACTACTGTCCCAGTACTGACCACTTGACCTTACACACGTAACTATGTATACAGGGACAGAAAGGAACAAGGATTTATATGGTATATTGTTTATACTATAATGAGTGTTATACCTGTAACATATCAATTAACCCTTTATTACATCTACTGTCCACAGTACTGACCACTGACCTTACAACACATAACTATGTTAACAGGGACAGAAAGGAACAAGGATTATATGGTAATATTGTTTATACTATAATGAGGGTTATACCTGAACATATCAATTAACCCCTTTATTACATCTACTGTCCACAGTACTGACCACTGACCTTACACACTGTACTATGTATACAGGGACAGAGGAACAAGGATTTAATGGTAATGTTTTATACTCATGAGTGTTTACTGTAACATATCATTAACCCTTATTACACTACTGTCCACAGTACTGACCCACTGACCTTACACACAGTAACTATGTATTACAGGGACAAAAGGAACAGGATTTATATGGTAATATTGTTTATACTATAATGAGGGTTATACCTTAACATATCAATTAACCCCTTTATTACATCTACGGTCCACAGTACTGACCACTGACCTTACACACAGTAACATGTATACAGGGACAGAAAGGAACAAGGATTTATATGGTAATATTGTTTATACTATAATGAGGGTGTTATACCTGTAACAATCAATTACACCCTTTATTACATCTACTGTCCACAGTACTGACCACTGACCTTACACACAGTAACTATGTATACAGGGACAGAAAGGAACAAGGATTTATATGGTAATATTGTTTATACTATAATGAGGGTTATACCTGAACATATCAATTAACCCTTTATTATACTCTACTGTCCACAGTACTGACCACTGACCTTACACACAGTAACATGTATACAGGGCCAGGGCCATTTATATGGTATTTGTTTATACTATTTGGGTTTCCTCTATCTTCCCCTTTATTCATCTCACTGTCCCCGTACTGACCACTGACCTTACACACAGTACTATGTATACAGGGACAG
Source organism: Hymenochirus boettgeri (assembly GCA_019447015.1). Taxonomy (NCBI): domain Eukaryota; kingdom Metazoa; phylum Chordata; class Amphibia; order Anura; family Pipidae; genus Hymenochirus; species Hymenochirus boettgeri. Next base: position 10,362 of record JAACNH010002509.1, read on the forward strand.
AAAGGAACAAGGATTTATATGGTAATATTGTTTATACTTATGAGGGTTATACCTGTAACATATCAATTAACCCTTTATTACATCTACTGTCCACAGTACTGACCACTGACCTTACACACGGTAACTATGATACAGGACAGAAAGAACAAGATTTATATGGTAATATTGTTTTATACTATAATGAGGGTTATACCTGTAACATATCAATTACCCTTTATATTACATCTACTGTCCACAGTACTGACACTGACCTTACACACGTACTATGTATACGGGACAGAAAGGAACAAGGATTTATATGGTAATATTGTTTAATACTATATGGGGTTATACCTTAACATATCAATTAACCCTATTACATCTACTGTCCACAGTACTACCCTGACCTTACACACAGTAACTATGTATACAGGGACAGAAAGAACAAGGATTTATATGGTAATATTGTTTATACTATAATGAGGGTTATACCTGTAACATATCAATTAACCCTTATTACATCTACTGTCCACAGTACTGACCACTGACCTTACACACAGTAACCTATATACAGGGACAAGAAAGGAACAAGGATTATATGGTAATGATTGTTTACTACTATAATGAGGGTATACCTGTACATATCAATTAACCCCTTTATTACATCTACTGTCCACAGTACTGACCACTGACCTTACACACAGTAACTATGTATACAGGGACAGAAAGGAACAAGGATTTATATGGTAATATTGTTTATACTATAATGAGGGTTTCTACCTGTAACATATCAATTAACCCTTTATTACATCTACTGTCCACAGTACTGACCACTGACCTACACACAGTAACTATGTATACAGGGACAGAAGGAACAAGGATTTATATGGTAATATTGTTTATACTATAATGAGGGTTATACCTGTAACATATCAATTAACCCTTTTACATCTCCTGTCCACAGTACTGACCACTGACCTTACACCACAGTAACTATGTATACAGGGACAGAAAGGAACAAGGATTTATATGGTGATATTGTTTATACTATAATGAGGGTTATACCTGTAACATATCAATTAACCCTTTATTACATCTACTGTCCACAGTACTGACCACTGACCTTACACACAGTAACTATGTATACAGGGACAGAAAGGAACAAGGATTTATATGGTAATATTGTTTATACTATAATGAGTGTTATACCTGTAACATATCAATTAACCCCTTTATTACATCTACTGTCCACAGTACTGACCACTGACCTTACACGGGTAACGTGGGCCTTGTACGGACATTAGGGACATTTTTAATATATCCTGGGCACTGTTGTGCCCTCTGAGACATTGGTGGACATTTTAATATATACTGGGCAATGTGTGTACTAGACCTTGGTACATTTTATATAATATACTGGTCAATGTGGTTCTGGACATTGGGGACATTTTATATAATATACGGGGCAATGTGGTGTCTGGACATTAGGACATTTATATAAGACTGGGCAATGTGTGTACTAGACATTGGGAACTTTTATATAATATACTGGGCAATGTGTGTACTGGACATTGGGACATTTATTATAATTATACTGGGCAATGTGTGTTCTGGACATTTGGGAACATTTTATATAATATACTGTACTGTGTGTACTGGACATTGAGGTACATTTTATATAATATAGACTGGGCAATGTGTGTACTGGCATGAGGGGCATTTTATATAATATCTGGGCAATGTGTGTACTGGACATTGGGACCATTTTATATAATATACTGGGCAATGTGTTACTAGACATTGGGACATTTTATATAATATACTGGCAATGTGTTTACTGACATTGGGACATTTTATATAAATACTGGGCATGATGTGGTACTTGTGACATTGAGACTTTTATTAATAACTGGGCACTGTTTTCTGGACATCTTGGGGGCCTTTTATATACTGGCAATGTGTATTTTGACTGACTTTTTGTATACAGGTCCGTGTGTTCTGCTGCACATGGTGGTTTTATATATACAGTTCAGCGCATCTAAGTGTTTATTTATGTGTGTTCTTTTATAGTGCCTAGTCTTGTGTTAAAGTCTGATTGCGGCCCTAGTGGGGTGGGTACAAAGTGCTTGAATGGATACAATCTTTTGTGTCTGATGGTGAGAAAGGAGATAACCGTCTAGATTGGAAGTATTCACTTTTCCTCCTTCCTCCCGCGTTCAGCCCGTGCTCGTTTTCATTTGACCAGTTCTAGTGTTTCATTTGTTTTGTACATTGAACTTTTTTGTCCATCTACTATATAATTGTTATTATTGGACTGCACTTTATATAGTGAATTACAATAAACTATCAGGGATTCAATAAATGTTCTTACATTAAAATGGTGCTAATTTTTCCCCCAACCAATTAGATTGTTCTGGTTAAATGCTCCTTTTCATGAATTAATATCGCTTTGCGAATGTGGGTAAATCCTGGTAAGGGATTTACTCACTGAGTGATTTAAACGGCAGCTTTTAGCTGTCGTTAAAATCCAGCGCTAACGCGCATATAGAATTTCGAGCGTCAATATGCAGGTGAGTTTTGCTAACCCGCGCATCCTACGCTAATATAGAGGTAAAGTCACACTAACTGGTAGCCATATTGCCCAGCGATTCTGTACATCGGCCCAAGAACCTTTATTGAATAACCCGGTTACTGTTCTTTCTACTGTTATGTGCTTGTGAATTTTTTGTGGTACTGTAAATGGTCTTGTGATCATTTTTTCTTTATTTGTTTTTTTTACTTATTTGACCTTTACCCCCTGTGCCCCGACTTCCATAGCTGTGCACACAGTTTGTAAGTGGCTGTGCACGTCTCCCAATATTCCTTTTGTACAGTCATGTATACATATATTTCATTATTCATAGAGAGGGAGGCTGAAGTCCAGTAAAGCTAGAAATGTGCAGCCTGCTGACTATTTATCACCATCTGTTTCACAGGAATCATAGAATCTATTCAAGATTAATTACATTTTAGCTTTGGGGACTTCGATGGAAGTCATTCCTAAGAACTTCATAAGAACTAGAAATTGGATTGAAAGCCAAAAGGTTTTTGGCAACTCTGATAATGATCAAAGGTTATGATTGTGCAAATCAGAACTTCTCATTCTAACATTACACAGTCAGGTTAAAAATTCCATCACCCAGGGTATAAATAGTCACAGAGCTGGGTCAGTTATCAGGATAGACATTGAACTGAACAGCTGGAAACTGCTACAATGAAGATCCTGGTAAGTTTATTTATGAAAGTCAAATTCCTGTTCTTTCTATTTCTTCTTCTTCTTCTTTTTCTTCTTCCGTTTTCTTCTTCTGCTTTTTTGGACCGTATCTCCTCCCACAGTTTTTGAGCTAGAGACGTGAAATTCGGTACAGACGTGCGGGGCATATAGGAGAAGTGTGCTTTCTTCTAGCTAAGGAATCTGCGGAAGCGTTATAGCGTTATTTCGAGACATTTTTTCCCATAGACTATAATGGTAACAATCCTTAAATGTGGAATTTTCAAAACAGTTTGTTTCCATGTCTAAATCAAATGGTGATACCCCCAACCCCCCACACGACCCAGGTACGCCCACCCTACTGACCTACCTTTCCATTCCCATGGAAGCCATACTATAAGGGTAACTATAGTCAAAATATTTTGATATATCTCAATAAAAGTTAGTTATTGGTCATACTGTAGATGCAAAACATATACCCCCCCCCCACCTCACCTGGTACACACACCTACTGACCTACCCTTTATTCCTTTGGCAGCCATACTTAAAGGGTTAATAAAGTCAAAAAAACAATTTAGGTTTTCCTTAATTAAAGATAGTTTTATGGTTGTAAACACAAAAAAGACATCCAATGTATAATAAAAGTCCATGTGCACACTTATCCCCAGGTGGGTGCAGAAAGTCCAATTCCCTATTTCAGAGGGAACAAGGTAATCAAAAAGTACAAGGTGGACTGCACTCCAAAGTGGAATGTTTATATAAGCCAAACATCAACATAAAATATGACGTTTTGAGGGTAACACCCCCTTCATCAGGTCAACCTGATGAGGGGGTGTTGCCCTCGAAACATAGTATTTTATGTTGATGTTTTGGCTTATAATAAATGTTCCACTTTGGAGTGCAGTCCACCCTTGTATCTTAAAAAAAAAGACATACCTCTCAACTAGACCCGGTACACAACACCTACTGTTGAAAAGCACTCCAATGAAAATCAATTACTTTTATTAGTGACACAACACATCTTACGTAGGTTTAGGGGGGGGAAATTGACGTGCCCCCTTAAGGGGCCCATACACTATGCAATTTTGTTGTACAATCGTCGTACGAACTCCACGATTGTACATCAATTGTATCGTTAATGGTATAGATAAAATCTGGTGCAATTAAATTGAGAAGATCTGATTGAATCTGAAGGTGATCTGTCAGAACGGAAAATTTTTATCTGCTACAATAAAATTGTTTATGTGTTGGGATTGTCCAACAAATGTCTTCTAACTCAATCCTGAAGTGTCAAATTAACAACTTCCTGGAAAAAGCAGAGCTCACAGTCTGGAAGGTGTGAGACCATAGAGTGTATATTTTGTTCATGATGGCAATGTGTGATGCGGTACACATTACCAACAACAGGCG
>JAACNH010002509.1:20000-30135 GCA_019447015.1 Hymenochirus boettgeri
TTATACATAATGAGGGTTATACCTGTAACATATCAATTAACTCTTTATTACATCTACTGTCCACAGTACTGACCGCTGACCTTACACACAGTAACTATGTATACAGGGACAGAAAGGAACAAGGTTTATATGGTAATATTGTTTATACTATAATGAGGGTTATACCTGTAACATATCAATTAACCCTTTTTACATCTACTGTCCACAGTACTGACCACTGACCTTACACACAGTAACTATTATACAGGGACAGAAAGGAACAAGGATTTATATGGTAATATTGTTTTACAAATGAGGTTATACCTGTAACATATCAATTAACCCTTTATTACATCTACTGTCCACAGTACTGCACACTGACCTTACACACAGTACTATGTACAGGGACAAAGGAACAAGATTATATGGTAATATGTTTATCTATAATGAGGGTTATAACTGTAACATATCAATTAACCCCTTTATTACATCTACTGTCCCACGTACTGACCATTGACCTTACACACAGTAACTATGTAACAGGGACGAAAGGACAAGGATTTATATGGTAATATTGTTTTATACTATAGAGGGTTATACCTGTAACATATCAATTAACTCTTTATTACATCTACTGTCCAAGTACTGACCGCTGACCTTACACACGTAACTATGTATACAGGGACAGAAAGGAACAAGGATTTATATGGTAATATTGTTTATACTATAATGAGGGTTATACCTGTAACATATCAATTAACCCTTTATTACATCTACTGTCCACAGTACTGACCACTGACCTTACACACAGTACTATGTATACAGGGACAGAAGGAACAAGGATTTATATGGTAATATTGTTTATACTATATGAGGGTTATACCTGTAACAATATCAATTAACCTTTTATTACATCTACTGTCCCAGTACTGACCACTGACCTTACAACACAGTAACTATGTATACAGGGACAGAAAGGAACAAGGATTTATATGGTAATATTGTTATATACTATAATGAGGGTTATAACTGAACATATCAATTAACCCCTTTATTACATCTACTGTCCACAGTACTGACCATTGACCTTACACACAGTAACATATACAGGGACAGAAAGGAACAGGATTTATATGGAATATTGTTTATACTATAATGAGGTGTTATCCTGTAACATATCAATTAACCCTTTATTACATCTACTGTCCACGTACTGACCACTGACCTTACACACATGTAACTATGTATACAGGGACAGAAAGGACACGGATTTATATGGTAATATTGTTATACTATAATGAGGGTTATACCTGTAACATATCAATTACCCCTTTATTACACCTACTGTCCACAGTACTGACCACTGACCTTACACACTGTACTATGTATACAGGGACAGAAAGGAACAAGGATTTATATGGTAATATTGTTTATATACTTAATGAGTGTTATACCTGTAACATATCAATTAACCCTTTATTACATCTACTGTCCACAGTACTGACCACTGACCTTACACACAGTAACTATGTATACAGGGACAGAAAGGAACAAGGATTTATATGGTAATATTGTTTATACTATAATGAGGGTATACCTGTAACATATCAATTAACCCCTTTATTACATCTACTGTCCACAGTACTGACCACTGACCTTACACACTGTAACTATGTATACAGGGACAGAAAGGAACAAGGATTTATATGGTAATATTGTTTATACTATAATGAGTGTTATACCTGTAACATATCAATTAACCCTTTATTACATCTACTGTCCACAGTACTGACCACTGACCTTACACACAGTAACTATGTATACAGGGACAGAAAGGAACAAGGATTTATATGTTAATATGTGTTTACTAATAATGAGGGTTATACCTGTAACATATCAATTAACCCCTTTATTACATCTACTGTCCACAGTACTGACCACTACCTACACACGTAACCATGTATACAGGGACAAAAAGGAACAGGATTTATATGGTAATATTGTTTATACTATAATGAGGGTTAACCTGTAACATATCAATTAACCCTTTATTACATCTCTGTCCACAGTACTGACCACTGACCTTACACACAACTATGTATACAGGGACAGAAGGAACAAGGATTTATATGGTAATATTGTTTATACTATATGAGGGTTATACCTGCAACATATCAATTAACCCTTTATTACATCTCCTGTCCACAGTACTGACCACTGACCTTACACACAGTAACTATGTATACAGGGACAGAAAGGAACAAGGATTTATATGGTAATATTGTTTATACTATAATGAGGTTTTACCTCAACATATCATTAACCCTTTATTACATCTACTGTCCACAGTACTGACCCACTGACCTTACCACAGTCTAGTATACAGGGACAGAAAGGAACAAGGATTTTATATGGTAATATTGTTTATCTATAATGAGGGTTATACCTGTAACATATCAATTAACCCTTTATTACATCTACTGTCCACAGTACTGACCACTGACCTTACACACGGTAACTATGTATACAGGGACAAAAGGAACAGGATTTATATGGTAATATTTTGTTTATACTATAATGGGGTTATACCTGTAACATACATAACCCTTTTTACATCTACTGTCCACAGTACGGACCACTGGACCTTACACACAGTAACTTGTATACAGGGACAGAAGGAACAAGGATTTATATGGTAGTATTGTTTATACTATAATGAGGGTTATACCTGTCATATCAATTAACCCTTTATTACATCTACTGTCCACAGTACTGACCGCTGACCTTACACACAGTAACTATGTATACAGGGCCAGAAAGGAACAAGGATTTATATGGTAATATTGTTTATACTATAATGAGGTTATACCTTAACATATCAATTATCCCTTAATTACATCTACTGTCCACAGTACTGACCACTGACCTTACACAGTAACTATGTTACAGGGACAGAAAGGAACAAGGATTTATATGGTAATATTGTTTACACTATAATGAGGGTTATACCTGTAACATATCAATTAACCCCTTTATTACATCTACTGTCCACAGTACTGACCACTGACCTTACACACAGTAACATGTATACAGAACAGAAAGAACAAGGATTTATATGGTAATATTGTTTATACTATAATGAGGGTTATCCCTGTAACATATCAATTAACCCCTTTATTACATCTACTGTCCACAGTACTGACCACTGACCTACACACAGTAACTATGTATACAGGGACAGAAGGAACAAGGATTTATATGGTAATTTTGTTTATACTATAATGAGGGTTATACCTGTAACATATCAATTAACCCTTTATTACATCTACTGTCCACCAGTACTGACCACTGACCTTAACACACAGTAACTATGTATACAGGGACAGAAAGGAACAAGGATTATATTGTAATATTGTTTTATACTATAATGAGGGTTATACCTGTAACATATCAATTAACCCTTTATTACATCTACTGTCCACAGTACTGACCGCTGACCTTACACACGTAACTATGATATACAGGGACAGAAAGGAACAAGGATTTATATGGTAATATTGTTTATACATATGAGGGTTTATACCTGTAACATATCAATTATCCCTTAATTATACATCTACTGTCCACAGTACTGACCACTGACCTTACCACATAACTATGTATACAGGGACAGAAAGGAACAAGGATTTATATGGTATATTGTTACACTATAATAGGGTTATACCTGTAACATATCAATTAACCCCTTTATTACATCTACTGTCCACATTACTGACCACTGACCTTACACACAGTAACTATGTAACAGGGACAGTAAGAACAAGGATTTATAATGGTAATATTGTTTATACTATATGAGGGTTATACCTGTAACTATCAATTAACCCTTTATTACATCTACTGTCCACAGTACTGACCACTGACCTTACACACAGTAACTATGTATACAGGGACAGAAAGGAACAAGGATTTATATGGTAATATTGTTTATACTTAATGAGGGTTAACCTGTAACATGTCAATTACCCTTATTACATCTACTGTCCACAGTACTGACCACTGACCTTACACACAGTAACTATGTATACAGGGACAGAAAGGAACAAGGATTTATATGGTAATATTTTTTATACTATAATGAGGGTTATACCTGTAACATATCAATTAACCCTTTATTACATCTACTGTCCACAGTACTGACCACTGACCTTACACACTGTAACTATGTATACAGGGACAGTAAGGAACAAGGATTATATGGTATTTGTTTATACTATATGAGGGTTATAACCTGTAACATATCAATAACCCTTTATTACATCTACTGTCCACAGTACTACCACTGACCTAACACACAGTACTATGTATACAGGGACAGAAAGGAACAAGGATTTATATGGTAATATTGTTTATACTATAATTAGGGTTATACCTGTAACATATCATAGGGGAGTCTGCCATAGCTGAGGGAAACACACAGTCCCGAGCGTTATCCTATGGGGAGAACGCTCGGACTGTGTGTATGCAGATCTTTGAAAAATGACGGTCAGACATCTTTCAAAAATCTTTCAGTGTGTAAAGATTGGCTGATAGGTCAGCCCTCCAGTTCACCAGACACTGTTACATCAGCCCTCCAGTTGACCAACACTGTTAGGTCAGCCTCATTTACCAGACACTGTTACGTCAGCCCTCCAGTTCACCAGACACTGTTAGGTCAGCCCTCCAGTTCACCAGACACTGTTAGGTCAGCCCTCCAGTTTACCAGACACTGTTACGTCAGCCCTCCAGTTCACCACACACTGTTAGGTCAGCCCTCCAGTTCACCAGACACTGTTAGGTCAGCCCTCAGTCACCAGACACTGTTAGTCACCCCCCTTTTACCAGACACTGTTAGGTCAGTCCCTCCAGGTTCACCAGACACTGTTAGGTCAGCCCTCCAGTTCACCAGACACTGATAGGTCACCCTCCATTTTTACCAGACATTGTTACGTCAGCCCTCCAGTTCACCAGACACTATTAGGTCAGCCCCCATTCACCAGACACTTAGGTCAGCCCTCCAGTTTCACCAACACTGTTAGGTCAGCCCTCCAGTTTACCAAACACTGTTACGTCAGCCCTCCAGTTCACCAGACACTATTAGGTCAGCCCTCCAGTTCACCAGACACTGTTAGGTCAGCCCTCCAGTTTACCAGACACTGTTATATCAGCCCTCCAGTTCACCAGACACTGTTAGGTCAGCCCTCCAATTCAGCAGACACTATTATGTCAGCCCTCCAGTTCACCAGACACTGCTAGGTCAGCCCTCCAGTTGACCAGACACTATTAGGTCAGCCCTCCAGTTTACCAGACACTGTTACGTCAGCCCTCCAGTTCACCAGACACTGTTAGGTCAGCCCTCCAGTTCAGCAGACACTATTATATCAGCTCTCCAGTTCACCAGACACTGCTAGGTCAGCCCTCCAGTTGACCAGACACTATTAGGTCAGCCCTCCAGTTGACCAGACACTATGGTCGGTGCAGAGAACTCAAAGATAGAAAAACAGAACACGACAGGGTACTGGCAGTCTCTATTTAGGACTCACATGCACCAGCCATATGTCAGCCCTCTGACAGCCTTTGTCGCAGCCTCTTGACCAACACTATCGGTCAGCCCTCCAGTCACAGCCATGAAATCTGAAAACGGAACAAGCTTGCCGTTTCGAACATCTCAAGACTCCATAACAACAAATCATAAGAACACGTTTACGTCAGCCTGGTGCCGACCATATCACTAATGTATTATCTGTGATTCCTATTAATAAAATCTCTTGTAATCCTTTTATTTCTATGTCTGTGTGTTTGTGTTTTATTTTTGTTACCCCAATGCAGGAATCCTCAACACCACACTGCCTACGTTGTCACATTCCCTGCGGCCGTTGTACGATTTCACAGATGATAATATTAAACGACCTGACACAGAAAGTAAAGTGGCCATAGAAAACACGTATAATACAGATGATATTTACATTGGAAATAACATGGTCCTGGCCAAGTATAGAAGAACCAAAGCGGATAACGTGTGTATTACGGAACATTCGGAATTTCGACTTCTCTACCCAGCGGCAATTCGGCAGTGGACACTTCTAATCTGCCAAGTCAGTCCAGGCTGTGTTGTGTTCTACACCCTGAACTCACCATGTGTCAAGTTCTGCTTGACCCCAAAAGCTGTTACAGTATCCGGCCCAGGCTCAGCGTCTTTAATACAATTAGGAACAGAGCATTTTTATATACTGATGTGTACTGGGTAGATAAAACAAATCCCAATATCTGGGATTTCTGGAAAGGGGTTAATGACTATGTTTTTCTGTACCGAGGTGACAGCAACGCCTGTAACAAGTGTTTTATAACAAAGGGGCAAAAAATGACCTGTGTCTGAATTAACAGGGTTGACATTTCTGTAGTTCATCCTTATGCTGTAGACCATTATCACACATTCACGTTTATAGTCCATCCATGGTGAAGGGCATTAAAGTTATTCAGCCCTGGAACAGAAATCAGGGGGGAAAGTGTTGGGATTATCAGAATCTTTCAGGGAAACACAGGGATCAAACCTTCCTAATAATCAACTGCCCCTTGGATTTACTAAGCTTTAGAGAAAATCCCTTCTGTAGGTCAGTAAATCAATAGAGAAACTCTAAAAGAACTTTTTAGGGAAGATAAGAAAGGGAATTAAAGGGTAGTCATCATGTAATGTTCATATTTTAACTTTACTGGTCCTTTAAATGGACACACTAACTTTAACCCCTGTATCTCAACCCTGTAGCTTTTAACAGCCGCAGATCCAAAAGAATTCAAAAAGTAAGTTTAAATTTGCATTATCCTTTTCTCTATAAAAATTGTTACTGTTTTGATGATACTGGTCCTTTAACCAATCACAGAATTACAACACCATGGTAGGATATTGCTTTGCCCCAGTTGCTATCTGCAAACCTTTACTGAATACCTGTTGCACTGTGAAATACAGAATGATCACACATGTTAATTTTTTGATGTTTAACCAATTAGCTGGTTTGAAGTGCCCATTGGGGTTGTTTGTTCGGCCCCCAGGCTAATCGCTGCTCCTCTGCTGTTTAACACCCTTAATCCTCTTACCTGTGTATATTAAACTGATACCAGGGGCTGTGGACATTGTATAACTAATATCTATAATAAATATCTTCTCGCATTCTCTGAGTCTGTATTCATTACATGTGTGTGTGTGGGGGTAATGACAGCGAGTCATTTTAGTGTAACTCTAGAAATTTGAGATGCCAACCAGCATTCAATGGAAATGTACAAAATCTAACAGTGTGTGCACAGTGTAATAATATGAATGCCTTGTTTGTAAGTACAGGACCTTGTTCCCAAGAGATAAGAGGAAAAAAAATTGTCCCAAAACAGAGTTGTGAAGGCTCATTAATCCAAGATATGGTTATCTGTAATATTCACTCATCCAGTTCACGGTATATCTGTAATATTCATTCATCCAGGTCATGGTAATCTGTAATATCATTCATCCAGGTATGTATATCTGATTAATTCATCCAGTCGGTATATCTGTAATTTCACCATCCAGGTCATGGTATATCTGTAATATTCATCCATCCAGGTCACGGTATATCTGTAATATTCATCCATCTAGGTCACGGTATATCTGTAATATTCATCCATCCAGGTCACGGTATATCTGTAATATTCATCCATCCAGGTCATGGTATATCTGTAATATTCACTCATCCAGGTCACGGTATATCTGTAATATTCATTCATCCAGGTCATGGTATATCTGTAATATTCATTCATCCAGGTCATGGTATATCTGTAATATTCATTCATCCAGGTCATGGTATATCTGTAATATTCATCCATCCAGGTCATGGTAATCTGTAATTTCATCCATCCAGGTCATGGTTATCTGTAATATTCATCCATCCAGGTCATGGTATATCTGTAATATTCATTCATCCAGGTCATGGTCTATCTGTAAATTCATTCTCCGGTCATGGTATATCTGTAATATTCATTCATCCAGGTCATGGTATAATCTGTAATATATCATCAGATGGATATCTGTAATATCATTCATCCAGGTCATGGTCTATCTGTAATATTCATTCATCCAGGTCACGGTATATCTGTAATATTCATTCATCCAGGTCATGGTAAATCTGTAATATTCATTCATCTAGATCATGGTATATCTGTAATATTCATTCATCCAGATCATGGTATATCTGTAATATTCATTCATCCAGATCATGGTATATCTGTAATATTCATTTATCCAGGTCATGGTATATCTGTAATATTCATTCATCACAGGTCATGGTATATCGTAATATTCATTCATCCAGGTCATGGTCTATCTGTAATATTCATTCATCCAGGTCATGGTATATCTGTAATATTCATTCATCCAGGTCATGGTATATCTGTAATATTAAATTCATTCTAGATCATGGTATCTCTTAATATTCATTCATCCAGGTCATGGTCTATCTGTAATATTCATTCATCCAGGTCATGGTATATCTGTAATATTCATCCATCCAGGTCACGTATATCTGTAATATTCATTCATCCAGGTCACGGTATTCTGTAATATTCATCACCCAGGTCACGGTATATCTGTAATATTCATTCCCAGGTCACGGTATATCTGTAATATTCATTCATCCGGTCACGGTATATCTGTAATATTCATTCATCCAGGTCACTGGTAATTCTGTAATATTCATCATTCCAGGTCACGTATATCTGTATATTCATTCTCCGTCCGTAATATCGTATATTCATTCATCCAGGTCACGGTATATCTGTAAAGATTCATTCATCCAGGTCACGGTATATCTGTAATATTTTCATCCGGTCACGGTATATCTGTATATTCATTCATCCAGGTCACGGTTATATCTGTAATATTCATTCCATCCAGGTCACGGTATATCTGTAATATTCTTCATCACTCATCGTTCATGGTATTCGTAATATCTCCATCCAGGTCACGTATATCTGTAATATCATTCATCCAGTCACGGTATATCTGTAATATTCATTCATCCAGGTCACGGTAATCTCTGTAATATTCATCCATCCGTCAGGTATATCTGTAATATTCATCATCCGGTCACGGTATATCTGTAATATTCATTCCCAGATCTGGTATATCTGTAATATTAATTCATCCAGGTCATGGTATATCTGTAATATTCATCCATCCAGGTCACGTTATCTGTAAATATACATCCATCCAGGTCATGGTATATCTGTAATATTCATTCATCCTGGTCATGGTATATCTGTATATTCACCATCCAGGTCACGGTATATCTGTAATATACATCCATCCAGGTCATGGTATATCTGTAATAGTCATTCATCCAGGTCATGGTATATCTGTAATATTCTTCATCCAGGTCATGGTATATCTGTAACATTCATCCCATCCAGGTCATGGTATATCTTATATTTCATCCATCCATGTCATGGATAATCGTAATATACATCCATCCAGGTCAGGGTATATCTGTAATATTCATTCATCCTGGTCATCGTATATCTGTAATATTCTCATCTAGTCATGGTATATCTGTAATATTCCTCATCCATCCAGGTCATGGTATATCTGTAAAATTCATCTCCAGGTCATGGTATATTGTAATATTCATTCATCCAGGTCATGGTATATCTGTAATATTCATTCATCCAGGTCATGTATATTTGTAATATTCACCATCCAGGTCATGGTATCTCTGTATATACACCATCCAGGTCAGTGTATATCGTGTAATATTCATTCATCCTGGTCATGGTATATCTGTAATATTCATTCATCCAGTCATGGTATATCTGTAAATTATTCATCCATCCAGGTTCATGGTATATCTGTAATATTCATCCATCCAGGTCATGGTATATCTGTAATATTCATCCATCCAGCATGGTATATCTGTAATATTCTTCCATCCAGGTCATGGTAATCTGTAATATTCATTCATCAGGTCATTGATATCTGTAATATTCATCCTCCAGGTCATGGTATATCTGTATATTATCATCCAGGTCATGGTATATCTGTAATATTCATTCATCCAGGTCATGGTATATCTGTAATATTCATCCATCCGGTTCATGTATA
>JAACNH010002510.1:0-39000 GCA_019447015.1 Hymenochirus boettgeri
TACCATTTTCCTTAACTTCTACCAAGCAGTCCAAGAAAGCCAGTTTGTTGTTTTAAAACTCTTCTTAGTTTCTCGGAGACCCCTGCTACATATGGGATGACTATGTTCTTTCTCCTGTCTTGCTTTTCCCCTTCACTGTTGGTATTCGTGTTCCTTTCTTTCCTTCTGCTTCTTTTGACAAAGGCTCAGTCTGGATATCCACAAGTTTTAAGGGCTCCTCTGAGATGTTTCATTATTTGAAATAGGTGGTAATCAGGCACAAGTCCAACAAGGAACACACATGTTCTGGGTTGAGATCAGTTCTGCTGGTAAGAGTGCTGTCTTGGCCCAGCCGTTTTCTCACCATGTCAACAGCCTCCTTGGTGGGTATACAAGTGAAGAGAGACTCACCATGTCAACAGCCTCCTTGGTGGGTATACAAGTGAAGAGAGATGTCACATCATAGGACACCATAGTTTCTTCTACACCGAGTACTATATCTTCAATCTTGTTGGTGAAATCCTGAGAGTTCTGGATGTGATGCTTAGAACTTCCCACCAAAGGTCCTAAGATGTTAGCTAGATATTTTTCCACCTTGTATGTTACAGAGTTGATGCTGCTGACTATAGGTCTTAGTGGGGCCCCTTCCTTATGTATCTTTGGGAGTCCATATATGCATGGATGTGCCTCACCAGGGTAGAGGCGATGACACATTGCTCGGTCAATGGCTTTATCCTTTTGAAGCTGTTGTAGTAAGTCTATGACTCTTTTCTTGTAACGGCTGGTGGGATCCCTTGTTAAAGCCTCATATGTGTTGTTATCGGCCAGGAGCATGGTCACCTTTTCATGGTAGTCTGAGGTGTTGAGTACCACTGTGCATCTTCCTTTATCTGCCAGTAGAATGGTGATACTGGAATCTTTCTTGAGGGATGTTAAGGCTCTTCTTTCCTGTGTAGTCAGGTTAGATGAAGGAGTTTTTGCACTGGCTAAGGCTGCAGATACCTTAAGGCGAAGTTGTTCTGCCTCACTCTGTGGTACCTTATTATTGTGGATTGAGGCTTCTGTGGCTGCTATAATATCCACCACAGGGATGGCTTTAGGGGTGATGGCAAAATTCAAGCCCTTACCAAGGACTTCCATTTCTGGCTGGGTCAGGGTCCTGTTAGACAAGTTTCTCACCCATTCCTCCTTGTTTGATGAAGTCCTCCTTTTGTATCCAAGGTAGTTGTTCTCCCTTGGGGGTGTTCTGGGATGACAGAATAGAGAACTTGTTCTGTTGCCTTTGTTTGCCCTTACAGTGCTGAGAAAGCTGTGCTTGTTTGGTGAACTCCATCACTCTTTCCCAGATGGACACAGGTAGCTGTGAGGCCAGGTTCTGTTCTAGTTGACTAATGTTGTGCATTAAAGCATCGACTGTAAAATGTGTCTGTCGTACCCGTTCATTTAGGAGGTTCATGCACTCTTACCAGCAGAACTGATCTCAACCCAGAACAGGTGTGTTCCTTGTTGGACTTGTGCCTGATTACCACCTATTTCAAATATTATAATCCATTCCATTCCAGTCCGTTTAAAAAACACACTGCATGCAGCATTTCTGTTCGTTTTTTCATGCATTTTCTATAGAAATCTGTGGAATACACATTGCTAAAAAATGGATACAAATGCATGAAAAAATGGATACAAACTGACAGAAACACATGCTGTGCATTACTGTCAGTTTCTAGTGTGAACGAGCCCTTACTGTCTTTTCTCACTGTATGGCACCTTTACCGTCTGTTCTTACTGTATGAGACCTTTACTGTCTGTTCTCACTGTATGTGACCTTTACCATCTGTTCTCACTGTATGTGACCTTTACCATCTGTTCTTACTATGAGTGGTAGATTGCTCAACCAAACATATACTTTGATGCAGATGTTATTTTTTCATAATTTCTTTATTAAATGTGTTAGATGTTGTTAAAAGGCATTTCATACGGTTAGATTAGCTTTAGATAGTTTGTTAGGTTGCATTACATAGTTTTAGAAGATGGGGGGTCAATATCTTTGAAAATTTAGAGCAGTGAACCTGTCAGGACCTGAGGATTTTCTTATCTTAAATTCTTTGATTACATTTTGAATTTCCTCCTTGGTTATGTTTGCTGATAATTTTGGGATTTTTTCAGTAGGTATAGTGGGTAGGTTTAGCTTCTGTAGATATTGTGTTATTTGATTTGGGGTTAAATCGGTGTGTTGAATTGTGTGACCATTATATAGTTGCTGATAATATTCTGCGAAGTGGTTTGCTATCCATTGTGGATCATGGTGTAAAATGCCTAACTTATCTCTAATAGGGTGGTATGCATTGGCTGTCATTTTATGATTGCGTTTGTTCGCAAGTATTGTGTCCGGTTTATTGCTCCTACTTTAATATTTTTGGTTTGTAAATCTCAGGGCTTTTTCTGTCTTGTCTAGAATTAAATTCGATAGTTCTGATTTCATTGCTTTTAGTTGAGTAGCAACCTCATCTGACCAGCTCTTCCCCAGTCTCTTACCGTTTGTATATTGCATCTATAAGCTCTAGAATTCTTTTATTTCTTATCTTCTTGTATTTAGCTGCCATTTGAATCATTTTTCCTCTTGTCACAGTTTTATGTGCTGCCCATAAGATAGAAGAGAATATTTTAGGGGACATGTTCTCTTTGAAATAGTTTTCTAGTGTTTTTTGAATTTCCTCTATGTCTGTGTCCTGTGCCAGAAGAGACTCATTGAGCTGCCAAGATGGTGGAGGTTTTGCTCCCATTAAATTCTTAATGGTGAGTTGTATGAATGCATGGACTGACCATGATATTTCGGATACATAAGTGTCCGGGGAGTATGGGAGGAGTTGTGGGGCCAGAAATGCATAGTCCAGACTTGTGAAAAGGGAGTGGACTGGTGAAAAGAATGTATATTCCCTGGCAGAGGGGTATAGGATCTTCCATCCATCCACCACTCCGCAGCATTTTAAGAAAGAGGTTAGATGTTTGCCTGAAGGTGGAGTAGTGGATCCCTTGGTAGGAGCTGATCTGTCAATTGTAGGATTAATACCGGTAGCTATATTAAAGTCTTCCATAATTATAAGTATACCTGTAGCATGTTGTAGGATTTGATTTTTTAAATGTTGTAGGAATATTTTTTGATGTATATTAGGTACATATACGTTGACTAAGGAGATTTTTGTGTTTTGTAAAGTTCCAGTATAAGTATGAGGTATCGTCCCAGTGGGTCTTTTACACAAGATACTTCCAAAAATCCTATTTGCTTGTTTAGTAATATTGTCACCTCGGCCTTCTTAGAAGGAGCGGATGCAAAATAATGCGTTGTATATTTCTTTCCCCAGTATTTCGGTTTGTGACCTAACTTAAAGTGCGTTTCCTGGAGCATTATTATGTCAGGATTAGGTTTCCGATAATATTGGAGGGCCATTTTGCATTCTGAGGTGCATTCAACCCTTTCACATTATGGGAAACGATGTTCAGGCTACTCTGCATAGTGGATCTCGAGAAGGAGCACAGATAAGTGTATTAGATTAATACTCCCACACCCAGGGGGATACAGTGGTAGGTCAGCAATGTTGCTTATTTGGAATGTGGATGGTGGCTCCTCAGATGCGTGGCGTCCAGATCCGTCAAACCCTGTAATGTATATCAGGGCAAAAAGACATAGAACAATATTTACAATAGATACTATTATCCTCATTGTATATTGTTCACATGGAGTAAATTGCAAAAAAAGTAAAAAAAGAAATAAAATAATGGTATAGAAAAGGAAAAAGGAAAAAACAAAAAGTAACTACCACCCCTAACGGGTGAGAGTTGGGAGTGGGGTATTCATTGTACGCTCTCATAGGGTAATTGAATTTGTCCTTTGGGTTGGGTTTGGAAACCCTGCCCTTCCGGGGTTATGTCTCTCCCTGTAGGGAAACTGCACAT
This sequence comes from Hymenochirus boettgeri, assembly GCA_019447015.1. Classification (NCBI taxonomy): domain Eukaryota; kingdom Metazoa; phylum Chordata; class Amphibia; order Anura; family Pipidae; genus Hymenochirus; species Hymenochirus boettgeri. Next base: position 3,931 of record JAACNH010002510.1, read on the forward strand.
ACTGTATTTGACCCGGTCGGGGGGTCCCTCCTGCTCTAAGCCCCGTGGAGAAGATTATTAGGGCCCTTTATTGTGGGGGGTGTCCTTCCCTTGTGGCCAGGAATTTTGATTAACCCTTAAGGGGGGAGTTTTGGGGGCTAGCGGGTTAATTAATTTTCCTTTCTTGTTAAATCGCAGCTGTATGTCATCATCTCCGCTGCCCCTTCCGGGTGAAGCTCAGATCCAATCAAGATTGTCACCTTAGGTTTTATCTTGTTTAGCTGGGATTTAAGTAGTGGTTAATGGAACCATGGGGTGCATTTTATTATATTCAAATAACATTAGCAAATGTGATTAATCCTCGCGGATATACATATGTTAGAGGGGGTTAGTGCCAGTGTGCATGTTCCAGTCTCTGTATCACATTAGGAACCCTTTGGGGGGGGGGGGGGTGTACATATACTAACTCATATATCCTATTTTACCACCCCTTATATCGATCTGAGGGGATTCTTAGTTTTCCTGGGTGGGGGAATCTGTTCTGGGGAGGAGAGTTTCTGAGACCTCCAGTAGTTTCTTCTACATACATATAAAAACAACAGTGACGTTCCCGGTGTCCTCCCCGTGGTAAACATATAAAACTTTGAAATAACCTTATCTTATAAACAACCTATTATACCCATTTTTAATACATTCATAGGCTTTTCGTAGCCGCCCCCCAGCCCCGTTTATACCTCTCTTTTCCGCATTTGTTAGTTTGCTTTTTAGATTTATGTTTATCAATTGCAAAAAAAATTCCGTCTCCTCCCCCCTATTATTATACAATATTATTCCCCTCCCTCATACCGCTCTATTAATTTGCATAATGCTGGAATTTAAACTATTGCATTTCTCCGTCTCCCATGTTCCCCTCCCCTCCCGTCTGTTGCATAGAGAGGATCATAAAACAGTTCAGCAGTTTTAACGTAGGTTCCCACATTTCTGTAACCCATGAAACCGAAGCAAAACATCCTGAAATAACTTTGCAGTCTTAAGTTATATTCCCTCTTGCCCATTTATAATAGTACCCATCTTATTTCCCCTCCCCCTCCCCCATTGGCATATTAGATAGCGTGATTATATTATTATTATTTTATCACTTTATTTTTCCTATATTTTGTATCGTTCCTTCAGCAGGTACACATAAAAATTTTTGTCTTGTTAGCACATTCCCCCCCCCCCCCCCCCCCCCCCCCAGCCGTCCATCATTCCAACCTTTTTTCCGCTCCCCCCATTCCCCCCTCCCCCTGAGGCATTGACATTGTTTCGTTATTAGGGGCTGTCTTCCCCAGGAAAAAAAAAAGATTTTTCGGTTTGTAGTCAAAAAGTTGGATATCATTCCCACTTGAAGTCAATGGTTTCATTCCAAATTACCCCTCTTCTCTCCTTGTCCTCCCTGTTTCAAACCGGTTGCCCCCTCCCTGATGGACTGCTGGCGGGTACAGTGCAAGCGATCGGATGCCCGTATATACTATTATTGTCCTTTTTAGTTCTTTATGAGGTAGGTATTAATGCATCCAGGTCAATAAAGTCTTTAGGAGTTATCCCACTGTTGTTGAAAAACATATTTTACCCGGTTGGGGAGGGGGACCCGATACTTTCCCCGGTCAAAGTGAGGGCTTGGGGTGTAGGCCAAGTGCGGGGTCAGGCGTTAGTTTAATACTTGCGGTTTCGGTCATGATAATATTTGGTATGATAATGTTCCCTTTATTCATCAGGGTTTTCTCTGTGCCTTTGCCACTTGTGTCCCCACTCTGCTGTGGGTGAAGAGATCCTGGGAGGAGTGTCAGGTTGCATCCTCGCGGGTTGTCCCTTTGTAGGCCCAGTCTGCTCAGAAAACGCGGTCCCTCCTCGAGGCTGGTAAGGGAGATCGGTCTTCCGTTTTTCATGGTCACCAATTTAAAGGGGAAGCCCCACCGGTATTTGATTTGATTTTTTAAAAGTGCATCTATTATGGGTCTTAGCTCTCTCCTGGGTGCATCCACTAAGAATCCTGGATTCTTAGTGGATGCAGAGAGATTCCGGAATAGGCGAATTTATGATCCCTCATGTTCAATAGCTGAGGTATTACAGGCAGCCGCCATTACTGCCTCCTTAGTTTTATAGTATTGCAACTTGCATATAACATCTCTGGGTGGTTCCCCGTCCAGACGTTTTGCCCAGAGTGCCCTGTGGGCTCTGTCTGTAAGCAAATTATGCTGTGAGCCTTCTCCCAGTATGCTTGTGAATAGATTCACCAGGTAGGTATCCAGGTCTATTATAGCCTCAGGTATGCCTAGGATCCTAATGTTGCTTCTTCTGGATCTATTCTTGAAGTCTTCCTGTTGGTCTCTGATTAAATATATGTCGTGTCTGATCTCCTTAATGTCCGTCTCCGTTTGGCGGCAAAATGAGGATAGGTCATCGGCCTGGTTTTCCAGCGTGGCTACCCTTTCTCCTAGTGCGATCTCCTGTCTCACCTCTGATATGATTTTGTTTTGTGATGCCACAATCGATTTCTCGATTTGGGAGTAAAGTTTCTCCAGGTCCTGGCGGGAGCAAGGAGCAAATTCACCTGCCAGTGGGCGTGCTGCTTCGGCGCCATCTTGGGTGCCACGTGGTGTATCAGGAGGGGGCCAGAAGTCTGTTAATTCGGACTTTGGGCCTGTGTTTTTTGGGCATTATATATATTGTCCCTTCCCACGTTCTTTTGTGGGCTCAGAGGGTCCGATTTAGCTATCGCCAAGCTGATTGTAGTGTGCTCAGAGCGGGAGCTCTTCCGCTGCACGTCCTTCTACATGAACAGTCAGACTTCGCCTCCCTCAGTTTTTGAGCTGTAGACATGAAATTTGGTACACATAGGTGAAGTATGCTGTAGAATCCATGAAAGCATTCCAACGATATCCACCAATTTCAGGATTTTTTCCCTCTATTAACAATAACGGGTATAACCCTCAAACATGAACTTTAGAAGGTTTCATTTGATCAAATCCCAGATAAAATGCATCTGGATTCGAGGTTACACTAAGTCGCACTATGTCTCTCTGACACGAGCAACACCCTTGTACACAATTTCAAAATAAAAGTGATATAATACAAAATAATGGCAAAATAATATAAATTTAATTTTTTACTCAGAATGTAGTTTGAAATTTAGTTTTATGGTATAAATGCAAAAAAATTACCCCTTCATACACACACACCCCCTACACAGACACAGGTACACGCAACTATTCATATACTCCTAACCCACCCCCACCCTTCAATTCATATGGCAGCCAAAACCTGAATCATAAGAAAATGCTATTTTTACAGTCATAAACACAAAAACTTTCTCCGCCCACACAGACACACACCCATTAATGCCAATGCCATCAGATCAATTTGAGAGTCCTGCCCAATTCCAGTACCGCTCTGCGTCGCTGTGTGGATGATGTCATGCAGGGCGTCAACACCAGGCGTGACATCACAATGTCAGTACACAAACTTCTTGCTTCTTTCTCCTGGCACCTGCTTGTAGTTCTTAACTTCTGGCTCCATTGCTGTCTTTGGATTTCTATCCCCTTTCTGATTTCAGTTTCAGTCTCCAGTTCCAGTCTTTTTTCCAGTATCCAGCTTCAGTCTCCTTTCCAGTATTCAGTTCTAGTCTCCTTTCCAGTATTCAGTTCTAGTCTCCTTTCCAGTATTCAGCTTCAGTCTCCTTTCCAGTATTCAGTTCTAGTCTCCTTTCCAGTATCCAGCTTCAGTCTCCTTTCCAGTATTCTGTTCTAGTCTCCTTTCCAGTATTCAGTTCTAGTCTCCTTTCCAGTATTCAGCTTCAGTCTCCTTTCCAGTATTCAGTTCTAGTCTCCTTTCCAGTATCCAGCTTCAGTCTCCTTTCCAGTATTCTGTTCTAGTCTCCTTTCCAGTATTCAGTTCTAGTCTCCTTTCCAGTATTCAGTTCTCGTCACCTTTCCAGTATCCAGCTTCAGTCTCCTTTCCAGTATTCAGTTCTAGTCTCCTTTCCTGTATTCTGTTCTAGTCTCCTTTCCTGTATTCTGTTCTAGTCTCCTTTCCAGTATTCAGTTCTAGTCACCTTTCCAGTATCCAGCTTCAGTCTACTTTACAGTATTCAGTTCTAGTCTCCTTTCCTGTATTCTGTTCTAGTCTCCTTTCTAGTCTCCTTTCCAGTATTCTGTTATAGTCTCCTTTCCAGTATTCTGTTCTAGTCTCCTTTCTAGTCTCCTTTCCAGTATTCTGTTATAGTCTCCTTTCCAGTATCCAGCTTCAGTCTCCTTTCCTGTATTCAGTTCTAGACTCCTTTCCAGTATTCAGTTCTAGTCTCCTATCTAGTATCCAGTTTCAGTCTCCTTTCCAGTATTCAGCTCTAGTCTCCTTTCCAGTATCCAGCTTCAGTCTGCATTCCAGTTCCCGCCTGTATTCCAGTGTCCAGTTTCATTATTCTGTTAGGGCTCATTCACACTACATCAGTTTGTATCCATTTTTCAAACACAGGTGCGTTTAAAAAAATGGACAGACAGTAAAACCCCACAGGATCTCATAATATCGTTCACACCTGCTGCGTTATAATCCATTCAGTTCCAGTCCATTTAAAAAACGCACTGCATGCAGCATTTCTGTCCGTTTTTTCATGCATTTTCTGTAGAAAACTATGGAATACACACTGTTAAAAATGGATACAAATGTATGAAAAAATGGATACAAACTGACAGAAACACATGCTGTGCATTACTGTCAGTTTCTAGTGTGAACGAGCACTTACAGTCACCATTCCAGTATCCAGTGACCAGCTCCTTCAACCAGAACCAGTCTCCCTCTCCAGCAGCTAAGATCCAATCTGGCACTGAAGGAAGGGGGTAGTCTGAATAAGAGTATCATCATCTTGAGATGACAGGAAAACAAAAAAGACCGTGTGGGAGGGGTTAAAAGATCCTAACCTTACTTTTCTGCTCCTTATGGTTGTGCTGCACTGCCTGATGAAAGTCACAAAAAATTAAGAGTAAGAGCCTTTCTGTGTGTAATCCGTACCAGTGTACAAGCACACTTTAAGGGCATGTCAAATCCCCAGCCAAATTTTGCCCCCCTGTTTAGCCCTTTATGACCCCTACCTTTCTCTTCTGCTGCATATGGTTAACCAGCGCAGCCTGAAAAAAGTACAAGAAACTGAAGAGTAGGAAACCTCTCACTAGGTAACCTGTTTCTGCCTCTTTCTGCACCTCTGAGAGGTTTGTTACATATGCAGTGGCACTTCCCCCCTCCCTCCAGCTCCCCTTTTCCCCTTTGCTGCATCATTATCTTCAGTGGTGAAACCAAAATTTGGGGAAGGAGACCCCCCCAAACATAGCACTAAGTTTAAAACCCCAAATCGGCTCCAAAAGGGCATGTCCATCCCCAAAACTAAAATTTAACCCACTACTGGCCCCACTGTGTAGCAGGTGCATAACTACAGGGGAGTGGGGGGAGCAACCGCAGGGGGGCCAAGGGGGCCCCCATCTTCTTGTTTTTCTTATGACACGTATAGTCTCCCAGACACTACACTGCTGTGTAGTTTAAAAAAATCCTTACCTTACATCACTGCTCCTTATGGTTCTCCTGCAATGTCTGTTTAAAGTCCAGGAAACTGAAGAGTACGAGCTGTCTGTGTGAAAAGGTTTCTGCCTCTGGTTCAGTTCCGAAAGTTTGGGTCCGGTCTTTTAAACAGCTGATTGCGTGTATGTTTCACTCTTACGTGCGATCAGCTGTTTTTAAACAGGAGGTTGTAGGCTTGTGGCATGCCCTCCTACTGTCCTTTTTTGGTTTAGGTGGTAGAGATAGCCTTTAAAAGGGTCATAATGGATAATTGAACTATGTCTTCCCTCAACAAAAGGTAAAAACAATTATGGAAAAATAGCCCAGAAAATATAAAGACAAGTAGAGGACCTATTTAAGAAGAAAGACAGCTGACAAGTTTCTCTATGCGACTTGAATCTCTCTTTAGACCAGTCTGGCACAGTCTGCACAGGGTGCATGGCCAATAGGTACACAAGCTCACAAGGCTCTTTGAAGACTACACGGGCTGTGACATGTACTGACAACAACATGGATAGTTTTTTTTTTTAAAAGCTGGATTAGTTTCTTAAAAGAAGGAATGTTGCAGGTTTTGAACAACAAAATCCATTAACACACTCCGTATTTATGGATTTTGCTCACTCTTACACAACGTTTCAGTGCTTTCTTTCGTCACCTGTGTAAAATAAGGTGCGTTTTTTACTATCCCACGCTGTAAAATTCTGTTAACATGCATTAACATAATGGTGTCATATTAGAACAACTGTTCACAGCCATGTTGCTATTATACCACTGAGCCATAAAATATCATGTTAAAGCTCTCATCCTGATGAGTTGACCATTGCAAGGCTTCCAGATATTAAAGGACAACTATATTGTAAAAATTAACTTTAAAAAATGAAAAGTTCTTGGGGCAGGGTGGTTAGATTGATTATTCCTACCTTCCAATATTGTTTCATTGAGGAGCTACAGCACATACAGTTTATATCTACCAGGTTAGTTCCCTGGGCCTTCCTGTATTAAAAATAGCGCTGAAGCATTCAGGAAGCCTGGCAGAAGCAGTTTTCCATGAGCTACTGCTCCTCATAGAAATGCTATTGGGAGTTAGAAATAACCAATCCTACCTCCCTTTCTCAGGTCAGGGGCGTGTTTAGAGGGGATTACTGGTGCCAGGAATCCCCCCTTCTGCCTGCTCAGTACAGTCAGCTTTTCCACTTCTCCTGGTGCACATAGACTGTTATATAGATTGTTACATTTTCAATTGAGCTGTGAGTAAGTAACATCATTTGCATGTTTCAAAAATGTATCCAGTCTTCCCAGTGATTGACAGCAGCATAACTAATAATAATTGATTCAGAACTGTATCAATATTAACCTTGCAGCTGCCTGGGACTAGGTTTATGTACAGTACTTAAAGGGCATGTCCACCCTTTATACAAACTTTATATATATTATACTTACCTTACCTCTCTCCTTTGTCACACTGCCCTGGCCCTCTGCTTGCACGGAACTGCAAGCAGGGGGCGGGACAGGCAGCCGAATCTGTGATTGGCTGAGAGGCAGCCAATCACGGACATGGCTGCCAGCTGTTCAGAACGGCGAAGGAGAGAGGTAAGGTAAGTAATGATTGGGGGACTTTCTGAGAATATAATTATAGCTATAATATACATAAAGGGATTTATGCTAGGGGGAGGGAGACCAAAGCAGGTGGGAGAGGGAGGGGGAGAAGGGCTGCAGTGCACATGACAAACTTCTTCCGGAGGGGAGACAGGAGGCAGAGTCCTTTATGGACTCCGCTATCCTCCTGGTGGCCAGTTTTTGGGACTTTGGGGGGACATTACAGGAGAACCATTTGGAGCTGGGATGTAAGGTAAGGATTTTATTACACAAAAGAGTGGGGCCAGTAGTGGGGGGGATTATATTTTTGGGGGTGGACATGCCCTTTAAGGCAAGGTACCACTTTGTGCATTGCGTTGTGCAGTCCGCTTTGAGCGCTTTTAGGACAATGCATTTTGTCCACATTCCGGTCCGTTTGCAGGTTAACAGACATCCTGGCCATTCCCTCATGCAGCAATAATGGGTTAACTTCCCCTATCAGCTGGACAGAAGAAAACAGACACTCCCACAGTTTAAATAGCTCCCCCTCCCCTCCAGAGGAGGACTGGCCCAGTAGGCTGAGGTGCAAATGCCCCCTGGGCGGGTCTCCAATGAGACTCGCCCAGGCTGCCACTGAAGCTATTAGTAAGTAACGTGCTTGATAGGCACAGCACATGCCCCTAGTTCTAACGTGCAAGGAACAGGAAACTCCTCCTTCAGATTGTTTACCTGTCAACCCTCCAGTTCAACAGCATTGTTAGTCAGCCCTCCAGTTCAATAGCCAGTGTCATGAGCCCTTAGTTCATTAGCCAGTTTTGTCAACTCTCCAGTTCATTAGCATTGTTGTCAGCCTTCCAGTTCTTTAGCCAGTGTTAGTCAGCCCCCCAGTTCATTAACCAGTGTTTGCCAGCACTACAATTCATTAGCCAGTGTTAGTCAGCCCTACAGTTCATTAAGAACAAAGGAAACTTTGGGAAAGTATAACTTGACTTAGAAAGTGTACCCATTTGTGAGGACTTAGTGATTCAGGATCTCACCCCAAGCACTTGTAAGAGGTAGGGGGAAGATTTTAGGACTATAACTGTCCTTTAACCACATCATACACTTGAAAATATTGCAGGCAACAATGTAAAATGGGAATAGTGGACTTAAAAATGGGCGTAGCTTAAAGAAAGTATATGTCCTTAGCAAACTTGTCGTGATTAAAAATGTCACGATCTGCCGTGGAAGGGTCACCTGGTTGTACTTGCCCCCCAAGCCAAAAGGTTTATAAGCATCAAAAATACATAGGGGGGGAAATAGCTGCCTGAGGGAATGGCCAGTTCACTTTCCGAGTGAAATATTCCTTTAAAGTGTATGCAAATGGAATGCAATCTGTGAGACCGTAGCAGGTTTAAATATATTGGTTGATAAAGAAAATTACTAGGAGACTGTGGCAAAATAAAACCAATCTTGTAGAACATGCGAAATATTGAGCCTAAACACTTAAAAATATAATACACTACACAATAAGTCTTGTGTTATTGGTATGGGGGGTGGGCAGCACGGTGGCTCAGTGGTTAGCACTGATGCCTTGCAGAGATGAAGTCCTGAGTTCAAATCCACCCTTGGACACATCTGCAAGGAGTTTGTATGTTCTCCCTGTGCTTGCGTGTGTTTCCTCCGGACACTCCGGTTTCCCCCACAATCATAAAGACATACTGATATGTTGTATGTGTCAAATAAATGTGCTTAGATTGTAAGCTCATCGTGGCAGGACCTGATGTGAATGTATACATGTAATTGAAAAGCGCTACGGAAGATGATGGCACTTTATAAATCCACAATGTTAGGTAAGTAACAGTTTGTACTGCCTACGATACCATGGATCTGCTGTATGTGTCATCAACCTGTTTAACTCAATTGTACCACTAGTTATTTTACTCAATTAATATCTAAAGATATAATTTATTTTACCACTTCTTTTACACCCTTCAGCATTATTCTCCCCATCCGATTCTTTTTTTTAAATTTTTTTTATAAAGGTAGTGTATGGGTAATAAGAGCTTCTTATTGGCAATATCCAATAAAGAACCTTTATAGCAGTCATTTTTCCGATGGCAATAACAATAAGCAGTTAGCAGACAGTATTTCCAAGAGCTCTCGGTATCAGCCCTGCTGCTGAAAGCAAACATCAACATTAAAAAATAAAAAACTACTACAGTTTTGTTGATCACAATAAAGGTTTGTCAGACATTACCAATAATGAACATTTATAAATATGGCCCATAACAGCCAATTGCCCTTGGCATCACACTAAGGAAATAGTTAGGGGAATAACTATAAAATGCAGGGCTTTCTGTAAAAAGATTTCAGTGCATCTTTGTTTAGGGGTCACATAAGGGGTATCTCCACTAGTGAAAAATAATTTGAAATTTTCAATTTTATTGAAGAATAGGAGGTAAAGGAGCTATGTCTTAACTCTGTTCTTCGATAAAACCTGTAGGAGCCAGGGATGAAAGTTAGGAACTTGCCTGATCTCTAGCTCCTCCACTGTTCTTCTGACAGGTCCCAAAGGAGTTCGTACTGCATGCGCATATGCTCACAGTACAAACTCAGTCGGGACCTGTCAGAACAGTGGAGAAGCTCAAACCGGGTCATTTACTTAACTTTGTTCCTGCAAATATTATTAAAGAACGGGAGGCAAGACTTGCCTCCTTTACCTCCCATTCAATAAAACCCTAAGCTAATTTTCCCTAGTGGAGATACCCTTTCATACAGATGTGCAATCACAGGGCTGACCCATGATGTGTATGCATAACAATCATGCAGTGTATGTTTAGTTTAGTTGGGGCTCTGTGATTTGAGATTACACGTGTGAGATAAGGCAAGTAATAAGGAATTTTTAATCTTGACCTTCTGGTCAAAGTTTTTTTTCTAGTAGTTTATTACCCATCTTATAAAGTACTTTTTGTCTGTCTCATTCATAAGTGCAGGGTTCTACAAAACCTCTACACTGAATTTTAAAAAGCATGTTCAACCTCAGAATGAGAATTTATACTTAATAAGCACCCCCACTTTTCACTATACTTTTACTAAAGACACTTCTATCCTTACTCACAGAACAATCCCCCCCACCATTAAGGTTCGTACACACACGCAATCTGATCGAGGAATGACCCCCGAGCGCTACACGAGACAAATGGCCATTTCGGTCGAGAATCATCCATATGTATGCATTCGGTCGCCATTTGCCAATCTGCCAGGCAGATCAACAAAAAAACCCCATCTGAACGCAAACACACTAACGATTCTTGGCTGAAATGCAGTTCGTCATGTGTAGCGCTCTGCCATCGTTCCTCGCTCACAGCGTGTGTACGAACCTTTACTTTCCTCTGCAGCTTCCTGATCTGGCCATCAATCAAAGTTAATTGCCACACCCAAAGGTGCCTCCTCTACAGCATGTAAATTACACACAGCTGCAGAGGTCTTCTAGCCAGCAAGGAATCGGGCTGTGCAAGTTAATTATAGTGCCGACATGCCGTTTAAATGTAGCAGAATAAATTCCAGTGCTTAGGGCTCATAATTCAGAAACTGCATTTGTCTTCCAGAATATAAGAAAGTAAGGCTGTCCAGTCGTCAGATAGTATGCAATAGGGGGAATCCCTATTAGTGCAAAGATACAAACAACACACAACGTTTCGGCGCAATGGCCTTTATCAAGTGTTACATAGTTATCCCATAGTTGGCTTTTTATAGCCACTAATGGAGCGCCATCCAGTGCTCCCCTTTACAATAACATAGTACAAATATAATACTTCCATCTAGTGGTGCATTCCCACATTACATATATGATAACCCATCACCATTCTCACAATAGTTGCCCAGTGGAAATAGGGGATATTCACAATATTCCATCTTCTCTTTCTTCTTATCAGTCCCCTATTCCACCTAGGTCATAAAAAAAATATATATATATCACAATTGGAACAGTCCTATAGAACATACAGGGTTATTCATTAAAAGTTCTTATTATTAAAAATGGTGCTAATTTTGCCCTAACCAATCAGATGTTAGCTTTCAAATGTTAAATAAGATCTGATTGGTTGGGGCAAAATTAACAACATTTTAAACGATAAGAACTTTTATTGAATCTCCTTTTTCCTTATATAATATCTCTGTCTGCCATAGTCCACGCCGTCTCACCTTCTCCCACCCCCTGTCGTGGTTCAATTCCCTCCAACCTTCTATCTATTCCTCTGATTCCACCTTCTTGTCTGCCTTTCTCCTGTGCTCTGCTTAATGTTCGCTCGCTGGTTAACAAATCTACCATCATTCATGATCTCTTCTGCTCTAATAATTTTCTTCTTGCCCTTACTGAAACGTGCTCGTGAAGGTTCTCATTCATCCAGGTCATGGTATATCTGTTGTATTCAATTAGATCAACTGGACTTGAAATGTAGTTCTTGAAGACGTTTCGCTAGTCATCCGACTGGCTTTCTCAATTCAGAATGACTTGTACAAGAATCTGTGGCACTTATGTACCCTGGAAAATCCCAATTAGCATATCACAGCCAAGTGTTAAGGGTGTGATTGGATAGTGGCTAAGAGGTGTTATAGGAACGCCCAGAGTAAAGTGTGAAAACAGCATTGTACATGGCAGACAGTTGGTGTCGACCCCCCCCACCTCTATTTAGGCTTGGTTTCTTTATTTTCACATAAATGGCCTCCTTAACACCTCTCTTGAACCATTCACGTTCCAGCACTCTTACCAATAGAACTGGTCTCAACCCAGAACAGGTGTGTTCCTTACTGGACTTGTGCCTGAATACCACCTATTTCAAATACAGGGATAGGTTCTATAAGGAAAAACACGTATGTGCTATGGGATCTCCAGTTTCACCCATTGTGGCCAACCTTTACATGGAGGAGGTAAAAAAACAGGCACTTAATACCTTTAAGGGCATAGCACCCAGCCACTGGTTCAGATATGTGGATGACACCTGGGTTAAAATCCACCAGAAGGAAGTACAAGCTTTCACAGAACACATTAATGCGGTAGACCAAAACATCAAATTTACAAGGGAAGAGGTACAAAACAACAAACTGGCTTTCTTGGACTGCTTGGTAGAAGTTAAGGAAAATGGTAAACTGGAAGTAGAGGTTTACAGAAAACCAACACACACAGATCAGTATTTGATGTTTGACTCCCACCACCCTTTAGATCACAAGCTGGGTGTCTTTAGAACCCTGCAACACAGAGCTGAGAACATCCCCACTAGCACAGAGGCGAAGGCTAAAGAAATGAAACATCTCAGAGGAGCCCTTAAAACTTGTGGATATCCAGACTGGGCCTTTGTCAAAAGAAGTAGAAGGAAAGAAAAGAACACGAATACCAACAGTGAAGGGGGAAAGCAAGACAGGAGGAAGAACATGGTCATCCCATATGTAGCAGGGGTCTCCGAGAAATTAAGAAGAATTTTCAAGAAACACTTTATCCCTGTCTGCTTTAAACCAAACAACACACTGAGGCTGCAATTGGTACATCCGAAAGACCCAATACCGAAACACAAGAAAAAGCGACATCATATACGCAGTGCAGTGCAGTGAAGAATGCTCTGATTTGTATTTGGGGAGACCAAACAACAACTGCATCAACGTATGGCCCAGCACAGAAGAGCTTTGTGGCCTTTTACTAACATTACCTCCCCGTCTGACATTTATTCACATCTTTTAAGGCTCATTTAATTCAGCTCTCGCTCCCCTTGTCCCTATGAGTAGCTGTGGCGTACAGACCGCCATCTACAACGTCTCCATCTGCCTTCCTCTCCGACTTTGAAACTTAGCTTACTTTCTTCCTCTCTGCTTACTGTCCTGTTCTAAATCTGGGGGACTTCAACTGTCACATTGATGACTCCTCCCTCTCCTGGCCCTCTCGCTTCCTACAATTAACCTCCTCGTTTGATCTTCACCAATGGACTAACGCTAGTACTCACAAGGATGGCCACTTCCTGGACCTAGTGTTCACTAAAAACCTCTCTGCCTCGTCTTTTCAATCTAACCCCTTCCCGCTTTCTGACCATCATCTTATTACTTTTCAGGCTCAACACCCTATTCTTCCTCCTGTCCCTCCCTCTTGTATGTCTGTCCGTAATACTAGATCCATAGATCTCCCAACACTCGCCTCATCCCTGTCCTCTAGTCTCTCTTCCCTTTTGACAGTTGATGACCCTGACTCGCTTGCTAATTCCTATAACTCTATCCTGAATAACAGGATACTCTTTTGCCCCCTTGCATTCCCGCAGTCGATGAACCTCTAATCCTCATCCGTGGCTCAACCCCACTTCCCGTTTTATACACAGGTGCGCGCGTGCTGCTGAATGTGCGTGGAGAAAGTCCCATACAAATGCTGAATTTCTCCATTACAAGTTCATGCTGCAATGTCTCGGCTCTGGGCTCCTGCTAGCAAAACAGAACTATTGCTGGAAACTTATAAATAACAACAAATCTAACCCACATCTCCTGTTCTCCATCTTCAACTCCTTCTGCACCCCTCTCCTGCTGACCCTCTCATTTCTCGCACTCTCCCCAGGACTTTGCGCATTACTTCCAAGATAAAGTGTAGTCCATCTGCGTGCAGATATCTGGTCCTAGGGATGACACTCAGATTATTTTGCCCTCCCCCTCATCAGCTATTCTTGGATCGTTTGCTCCTGTGACCCATTCAGAAGTCTCTCGCCTACTTCCATCATGTCCACTCATGACCTGTCCTCTTGATCCCATTCCCTCTGTATTACTGAAGCACTGTAATCACATGCTTACCCCTATACTCGCCTACATATTCAATGCCTCCCTTACATCTGGAATTTTCCCTTCCGTCTTTGAGCATGCCCATGTTAAGCCCATACTAAAAAAGCCCTCGCTGGACCCCTCTTGTTTAGCCAATTACCGATAGCCTCTAAACTGCTGGAACGATTAGTCTTCTCCTGTATCACTAACTACCTTCAGGCACATAACCTATTGGATCCTTTGCAATCTGGATTCTGTCCTGCGCATTCCACCGATACAGCTCTGTGTAAGGTTGTGAATGATCTGCAGGTTGCAAAGGCCAATGGTCACTTTTCTATTCTTATCCTCCTTGACCTCTCCTCTACTTTTGACACAGTCGATCATTCCCTCCTATTGCAGATACTTCACTCTTTGGGCATTCAGAATGAAGTGGCTTCCTGGTTTCTATCCTATCTCTCTGACAGAACTTACTATGTATCTTATGCTAGCAATACCTCTTGTCCGGTTCCTCTTGGTGTGGGGGGTCCTGCAGGGGTCTGTACTTGGACCCTTATTGTTCTCCCTCTACACTATTTCCTTGGGAGATGTTATTACCTCTTTTGGCTTCAAATATAATTTATATGCAGATGCTACACAAATCTACTTGTCCACCCCTACGCTAACTCCTGACATCCAATCACGTGTCTCTGACTGCCTCCTTGCCATCTCCTCCTGGATGTCTGAACGCTACCTCAAATTAAATCTTTCTAAAACTGAACTGATTGTTTTTCCACCTAAACCTGGTCCTGTCCATCTCTGTTGACAATAACCCCATTTTCCCTATCCAATCTGCACGCTGCCTAGGGGTAATTATTGACTCCTCTCTCTCCTTTTCGAACCACATTAACTATGTTGGGAAAACCTGCCGCATCTTCCTTTGCAATATAAAGAAAATATGCAGGTTCCTTTCTCTCCCAACCACCGCTATGCTTATGTATGCTCTCATCCTATTGTGCCTGGACTATTGCAACCTACTACTTTCTGGTCTTCCTGCTTCCCACCTCTCTCCCCTTCAGTCTATACTTAACTCTGCCACACGTATTGTTTCGCTCTCTAATAAACTGGATCCCAAATCTCCTCTGTACCGGACAACAACCTGGCTCCCCGTTAAACAGCGCATTGTATACAAAATCCTTCTCCTAACAATTAAATCCCTTCACTTTGCTGCTCCTCATATTTCCTCTCTAGTCTCCCCATATGTTCCTGCCCGTACCCTCCGTTCATCGCAGAACCTGCTCCTGTACAGACCCCCCACTCGGACTGTTTCCTCTAGCCTTAAACCTTTCTCTCTTGTAGCTCCCAACTTCTGGAATTCTATTCCCCTCTCTCTACGTCAAGAAACCTCAATTAGCAGGTTTAAATCTAGCCTTACATCCTACCTATCTCGTAACCAGCACAGTATTTGATTTTATTTATTTTATTATTTTATTTATTTGCACTGCATTCATCTCACTCCAGCACTTATACCCAATCCAATATCTGGGTGTTACCCACCTAACTAGATTGTAAGCTCAATGGGGCAGGGACCTCATTACCTCTTGTGGCAAAGCCCTAGCACTTCTATTTATATAAATTATATATTTATGTACTGAACTATTTATGTATTTATCCCCCTTGTATGATTTTATTGTATTTTATACTGTACAGTGCTGTGTCCCCAAGTGGCGCTATATAAATAAACATATACATACATACATAGTGCAGACTCTAAAAACAGTAAAACAATAAAATCCTATAACCATAAAACCATTTATTTTAAAGTGAATATGTGCTCTGCTGGGAAATGTGTCTAAAAAACTTTTAGTATAAAAACAATATCAGTTCTTATTTCACAAAAAATGAGATACGTTAAGCCTCTCATTCATCCCCTTTGGGTTTACTGTTTGCAGTTGCCATATCCAATATGCTTCTCCTTTAAACAATCTATTCTCTATCTCTCCGCCTTCTTGGATCTGCTCAGGCACCTGCCATCTCAGTTGACACATTATGTCTTTCCTACTTAAAGTGTCTAGCTACACTGAATTTCATTTCTTATATTAGCCCTGTGCTCATTCAATCTTCGTTTTATCATTCTAATCATTCAGTGCTCCAACCTACAGTCCTGAAAGATACTACTGATTTTTTTAATACATTTCCCAGCAGAGCACATATGCACTTTAAAATAAATGGTTTTATGGTTATAGGATTTTATTGTTTTACTGTTTTTAGAGTCTGCACTATGTGGTTTAGCACTTTATATAAGGAAACAGTTTGTTTTATAGGACTTTTCCAATTGTGATATATATATTTTTTTATGACCTAGGTGGAATAGGGGACTGTTAAGAAGAAAGAGAAGATGGAATATTGTGAATATCCCCTATTTCCACTGTGCAACTATTGTGAGAATGGTGATGGGTTATCATATATGTAATGTGGGAATGCACCACTGGATGGAAGTATTATTTGTACTGTGTTATTGTAAAGGGGAGCACTAGATGGCGCTCCATTAGTGGCTATAAAAAGCAAACTATGGGATAGCTAACAATTGAGGCCATTGCACCGAAAGGGGTTTGTTTGTATCTGAACTAATAAAAAGGGATTCCCCCTATTGCATACTATCTGACGACTGCGGGTGACAATGCCGTTTTGACACCTTAGTGGGCGTTCCTATAACACCTTAGCCACTATCCAATCACGCCCTTAACACTTGGCTGTAATATGCTAATTGTGATTTTCCAGGGTACATAATTGCCACAGATTCTTGTACAAGTCATTCTGAATTGAGAAAGCCAGTCGGATGACTAGCGAAACATCTTCAAGAACTAAACTTCAAGTCCAGTTGATCTAAATGAATACAACAGATACAGTTCCAGTGTTCTCCCCAGAATTTTTTTCCTGCCGGGTGACATGAAAAAGTAGCCGGGTGGGGTAGGACGGGGAAATTTGGTGGTAGGGAAAATGTGCACTGCATCATGCTCATTATATAGGTAAGGGATGTCTAACTTTCGTTCCACTAGATGTTTGAAAACTATAACTCCCAGCATTCCATGGTTGTAGAATGCAGGGAGTTGTAGTTCGTCAACATCTGCAGGTAACCCATGTAACATAGCAGCACAAGCACATGTGACACCCTTGTGTGGCCTTGGAGATCTTGGAAAAGCTAGTTAACGTGCTAAAATGATCTTGCAGGTGTAAAAAAGAGGTCTGGACTGAGCAGTTTTGGCGGGAGTTTTTACTGACCTGTTGGCACACCTATTAATCCTACTTCTAAATTCTTTTAAATCACAAGTGTTCTCTCAAGAATTTTTTTCCAGCTGGGTGGCATGAAAAAGTCATGAAAAGACCCTAGGGAGAACACTGAGTTCAGTGGAAGTATCAATATTTGTTTAATTGCTAGTTTTGTATGCCTTCTTAGTTATGCTACATATTTTCTCCCATTTTGTAAAAATCAGTTGATTTCATACCCTTTGCTGTTCCCTGCTGTTGACATTAGTGAGCTGACATTTCAGGTTCTAACGCTCCTTTTCCAGGATACACCACATCCTTGGAATGTTCCCAACAGTAATTTCTACTGATTGGCTGTGTCAAAGATGCTCTGATCTCTACTGAGCAACTGAATCAACCCAGGTGCTGGGTCAAGGGCAAGACCATAATTGTCTCTACTAGGGGTCCTTCAAGCAGGAAGTCATTTTGGTTGCATTTATTTATATACAAATTTTTCTTTTCACGAGTTCTATAATTCCCCAAAACCCCAGAGTGCCTTCACCTTTTTCAGATTCCCTCTCTGTCCTGAGATACACCAGTTAGAAGAATACATGATTGCATTCCTCTACTCCTACTTGGACTGTCAATCAAATCAATGTGACGTGATCCGCCTCCCCGCTCTGTAATAAGATTTTATTAGCAAGGGGGAGGTAGCTTTGATGGTAGACATAAGGTTGCACTTGACCCCCCTTCTTAACAGCTTTCACTGATTGATGATGGGTCACAAAGAAGAGATTGTAAACTGTACTGATCTGCTTCCGTGTCTCCAGGACAGCTTGCTTTCTATTGGTCACAGTGCGTGGGTGTGTTTCAGGATGTTGAACTTTTAACTCCTACTGCACATGAGAAGCTTGTCGGTTAGCCGGAGTTGAGACATGGAGGAGGTAACAGGGGAGGGGGAAGTGCTGCACACAGATCTGACACCATGGTTAAACAGTCACTGAACAGAGATAGGATTAAGGCAGCACAGAGTACATGACTAACTTTGCAATGGGCCAATGTGTTTTTTTCACTATAGATGACCTTTAAGGTTATTGGGATGAAAAAAACTTCTGAAAAGCATATGTGTTTGCACTGAACTTCCCCTTTAGTTTATCAGAATCCAATTAACCTTCCTCATATGTTCCTTACACTTCAGTCATTTTCTTCAAGGGTGTACTAGGCAATCCAAAGAAGTTGCATAGTTTCTGGTAAAACACTTACAGGGCAAAGCAATAAAGGCTGCCAAATAAGTAAAACCCTCACTACCAGATGAAGCATCAGGTTCATGTGGGATTTACACTAATATCAGGGTCTGCAACTAATGCAATAAGCAAAACTTAAAATGGAGGTGCAAACAGCACACATGACAAAGCAAATCTATGGGATTATTGCATTGGTAAGCAATGTAGCTTTCATTTATTGCCACAATTACCAGTTGAATATTTTAGCACTTCAACATTAATGCCTAAATCTCAGCACAGGACAGTCTCTGGCTGCATTAAAAAATGCTGGGAGCTGTATACCATTACTAGAAGGCTAGCTATTACAAAGTCTAAGGAAAAAAAAGGATTTAAGCACTATTCCTTAGAAGAGTGGAACCATTGCTATTTTGGCAACCAAAACACTAAAGCAATTTCCCTGCTAATTAGCAGCAGATGCACAGTAAAATGATCAGGTATAAAAACCTTTTAAATACTCCGAGCAATAACCCCATTTACCTTTGTTTAGTAAACCACTGGTGTTTACGTATTCCTACTTGATCATTGGAGGTTCTGCCCTTCAAGGACAGTGCACCGGAATATACATTTTCTGAATTTTAGGTGTTGAGAAAATTCCCTTCTCAAAAAACTTGGCAAAGCCAAGTAGTTCTTTGCATGTATCCATTCTAGATTAATTGGAGAATACATTATATACAAAAAACTTTGCCAACCTGATCATACATGCAGAACCAGCCAATGTATCACTTCACATATGCACACAGACTGGAGCAGTTTTTAACGAAGACAACTTTATTACACTTGCTACATAAGACCAGAAACAAGTCCAAAAACTCCCGACGACAAGCCTTCATTGACCACACTGGACATCACAGGATATTCATGAATTGATAAACTCTGGCATGTTTCACATAGAACTGCTCTTTTTATTTTCCAGTGCTGAAATGTCCCAGTGACTGATCATTTCCTTTGTCTTCAGGAGTGCCGTTAAGCTTGCCAGTCTCACGGTTAGCAATGGAGGAGTTTACTTAGACCTTTGCCTCATCTTTCTCCTTTTACGCTTCAGTCTGCAAAAAAAAAAATAATAAAAATTCTTACTGCATGTAGCAAGTCAGAAAAACAAATTTAAAGCTATAAATTCAGGTGTGGTAAATGATGCATGCAATTCTGCACTATTATATTTAATTCTATACAGTAATTTTTAAGTGTTTGAATATGGCAATACAGTAATTTATACCTAATCTTAACATCTCCAAAACCTGCTCCTTGTGAAAAATTTTAAACCATCTTGTCCACACGTTACAAACTAGACTGGCTAGAAGCTTCTACTAGGTAAAGTGCTACAAGAAACTGTGGACTTTACATTAGCAAAAATGAGACAAACAATGAGCCTGAAATGCTGCCCTACACTGGTTGGTTATTATGCTAAGAATTGAATATTACATTATCAGGATTATTAAATAAAAGATCTTACCTTTTAAGTGCTAATTTGCCCCAACCAATCAGATGTTTGCTTTCAAATATTAACCAAGATCGGATTGGTTGGGGCAAAATTAGCACCATTTTAAACTATAAGAATTTATTGAATCTCCCTGTATGCCTTATACCTGCCAACCTTCACCAGAAATATATATCTTTAACAATGATGGCATAACATTGATAATGCCACGACAGTTGAGGTAATGGCAAAAGGCTAACAAATGGCAAACAAGTCACATTGGCTGCAGAAAAAAGGCTAGAAAATTCTGGTAATAACCTGTTACCAGGTGTAAGCATTTGCTACCAAACCCGTAGGATTTATCCAGTCCTTGCTTAAGACTGCCTATTAAAACTATAAAAAAAATTAGGCTGAAACAAGTTTATCGTAACCAGGGTTGGCAGAGGTAGTGGCTGAAAATCTTAAAAAACTGGACATACCTGCGCATACGCTTCTTCCTCCACTGAAAAGAAAAACATGTGATTAGTTTTCATTCTATAATAAAGTCACCAATATCTGAAGCTTTAACTTTCTGCATGCAAAAGCAAAAATAAACTGGCTCATAGACATGCATTTAATTTAGACCTCAAAAGCTTTAGGTCTAGAAAAAAAAAAGCAAACTAGCAATGTCATTTGCATCCCCTGCACTTGTCTAAAACTGGATCATGTTGAACAATCAGAGCAGCCATGTGTATGTAAGCGTATATCCATCCAGCAAGTATAAAGCAACAAGTCTCAGCCTGATCGCTCGGGGCTAAACCAAGCCCAGCTTTATTTTCAGTAATGTTGAAACATGGCACTCCAGGTGCTTGCAAACGCCAACTCCCAGATGCCTTATTTGAATTTTGTAAACAATGCATGCTGGGATTTGTAATTTGCCAAGGGTTCGAAGCTACTGTTCTCTTAACGCAAATATTACAGTAACAAACAGGGACTCCGACAAGACAGCCATATGCACGATGTCTTAAATAGCTGCCGCCCTGCCGTGATTCGAAAGCAAACTTAGATGTTATTAATAGATCAAAATCAGGATGGAAATAGCGAGGAATTAACCGAAGAAATTTCCACCCTCTGTAACAGACCCGGAGCCCAGGCCTCGTCACTATACGATCCACCCTCTGTGCCAGACCCACCCGGAGCCCAGGCCTCATCCCTGGACACGATCCACCCTCTGTAACAGACCCATCCGGAGCCCAGGCCTCATCCCTGAACACGATCCACCCTCTAACAGACCCGGAGCCCAGGCCTCATCCCTGGATTAAAAGGCATTTCATACGGTTAGATTAGCTTTAGATAGTTTGTTAGGTTAGGCTAGTTAGGTAAGTTAGGGCCCTATTAAAAGGAACCTTGACGTGTTGGCAGGTTCTTTTGGGCAAAATTCTTTATTTTTCTGGAATTATGGTGTGGATTAATGTCTATTTAAAGAAACTGTACAAATAAATGGTGCCAAGTTCAAAATGACAAAATGGCTAGCCGCACTCCCACTGACAAAGTCACGCTCACACACAAGCCACACCCACACAAGCCACGCCCACTTCGTTCCGGCGGTGGCCGCCACGCGCTGCATGTAGGCGGCAATCAGGGTTTGGCTCAGGTGGGAAAAACCTTAGAGACTTATCTATAGTATCAAAGTAATCTACATAAACAATAAGAAACATGAATAGCAAAGTCTGTTGGACTGTTAGGAGAGAGTGCGGGGAACTGACAGGAGAGACACAGCAGCACTGCAGGGTCATGGTTTGAAGTAATCAGATGTGGGCTTAGGGGGAAATATAGTAGACAAGAGCAAGTGCATTATAATTTTGATAAACAAGGGTGTTTTGTTTGGGTGAACTGTCCCTTTAACACACAAAGTGGGGTTGCTGTTGGTTAAAGGTAAATATACAAAATCCCTTATATTATATAAATAAATTTACAATTTCATGGGGAATACATTGGGTTTTTCAGGGGTACTATGTTGGTGGGGTTGGGTAAAAGTAATATACATAGGGACAGTGTTTATGTGTTGTTTAAGCACTAAATAAATAGTTATATCAATATTAGCAAATATGTATTAATGACATTAAAGTATATAGAAATGTAAATAAGGCAAAATATATAAATAAATAAAAGTACTAGCGTAGTCCCCACTCCTGTTTTGTAATGGAATCTTCAAAATGGAGTGTTTAGCCACATCTCAGGAAGTTTTACATGGAGGCAATGTACTGAGCCTGGGCATGTTCAGAAGAGGCAGGTAGGGGATTAACATTCAGTCATTGGCGGTGATGTCAACAGTCAAATCCATAACTGACAGTTGCTAACTGGAAGATAAGATAGTTTGTTAGGTTAGGCTGTTAGGATTAGGTAAGTTAGGGCCCTATTCATAGGAACCTTGACGTGTTGGCAGGTTCTTTTGGGCAAAATTCTTTATTTTTCTGGAATTATGGTGTTGATTAATGGTCTTTTAAATAACCTGTAACAAATAAATTGTGCCAAAGTTCAAAAGTGACCAAAATGGCTAGCTCACTCCTCCCACTGACACTTCACTCTCACACACCGCCACAGCCCACGACCAGCCACGCCCACTTCGTTCCTTCGGTGGCCGCCACGCGCTGCAATGTCGGCGGCAATCAGGGTTTTGGCCTCAGGTGGGAAAACCTTAGAGACTTCCCGAATGTATCTATAGTATCAAAGTATCTACATCAACAATAAGAAACATGAATAGCAAAGTCTGTTGGACTGTTAGGAGAGGGCGTGGGGAACTGACAGGAAGAGACACATCAGCACTGCGGGTCTGGTTTTGACGACTCGATGTTGGCTTAGGGTGGAATATGTAGACAAAGCAGTGCATTCTAATTTTATAAACACAGGGTGTTTTGTTTGGGTGACTGTCCCTTTAACCACAATGGGGTTCTGTTGGTTAAGGTAACTATACAAAAGTCCTTATTTATTAAATAATTTACAATTTCATGGGGAATTACATTGGGGTTTTTCGGGTACTATGTTGGTGGGGTTGGGTAAAAGTAATATACATATTGGCCAGTGTTTTATGTGTGTTTCATCACTTAAATAATAGTTAATCTCACTTTAGCAAATATGTATTAATGACATGAAATATATAGAATGTAAATAGGCAAAAATCTCTAAATAAATAAAAGTACTAGCGTCCGTCCCCACTCCTGTTTTGTAATGGAATCTCTTCAAAATGGAGTGTTAGCACACACCCCAGGAAGTTTTTAACAGGGACGGCAAATGGAAGCTTCAAAAGTAAGCCTTTTATACTTCCCCTTTAGTGTTTTTAATCGTGAATGGTGGTGCTTAATATTAGAACTTGATGATCAGTTTTAGTGTAGTAAGGAAGTAGGAAGTGTTAGTAGGAAGGTTTCAAGACTTAGATATCACTTCCTTTGTAAAATGTGACGTGATAAAAACATTCGTCTGTTCTTCTCATATCTCTGAGAATTCTACTGTGTTTCGTATCCCTACTATATATGATAGGGGGACTGAAGTAAAACATCTCCTCCCCATTCTCTTAGACAATGAAGTGAGTTTGTTAATTGTTTATTATATTATTTAAGCCATATGACCCCCTATAGCCCTGAACCTTTGTCCTGACCTGATAAATGTAATACTTGAAACATGACAGGATCGTCTGTGTCAGGTACTTACCTTGCCACGGTTCGGGGTCCTCCTCCGTCGGTCCGCGAGCGTGAGCGCGCCGATTACGCGCTCCCCCCTCGCTCCGCACGACCGGCTCACGTGCCCGCACGTCCTCAGTGAACCGCTAGGACGTGTTTGGGGCATGCTTTACCCCGGTCTTGCGCAGCCGTCCCCGTCCTGGGTACGGCCAGCAGGGAGCTAGGTCACAGGGGCCTATTTAGGGGCTCCTCCTGTGCGCTGGCCTCTGCTGCCAGTTCAGAGTTTTGGTTTGCTCTGGACTCGCTAGCTCCCTGTGTTCCTCCAGCTTGTTTTTCCTGTTGGTCCTGATCCTACTCCGGTCCGAATATCTACCACAGCTCCTACCGCCAGTTATCTCCGGTCTGCATATCCTCACAGCTCCTACCTCCGGTCCTAATATCTACCCCACAGCCTTCCTTACCAGTCCAGTTATTCCGGTCTGCCTATCCTCCACAGCTCCTACCTCCGGTCCAAATATCTACCACATCTCCGTCCACCCTCCATTTATCGCGCGGCATCGGCATACCTTCTCAACACAGCTCCTAACCTCCCCTCCGGTCCGAATATCTAACCACAGCTCCTACCGGGTCCATTCTCCGTTCTCATATTCTCCACAGCTAGCTCCTACCTGCCGGTCCGAATATCTACCACGCTCCTACCTCCAACCTCCAGTTTATCTCCGGTCTGCTATTCTCCCCAGCTCCTACCTACCTTCCGGTCCGCCTATCTTCTCTACCACAGCACTACCCCAGTTATCTCCGGTCTGCATATTCTCCACGCTCCCCTACCGCGTCTGCGCGGGGCGGGAGCGGTGCGGTCCGATATCTACCCGACACTCCTACCGGGGGGGTGCCCGTGGTGTGGTCTCCTGGTTTGCTGTGGTCATATCCTCCGACATCTCCTACCTCCGGTCCGAATATCTACGCAGCTGGGGGGCTCCTACCGGGGGTCCAGTATCTCCGGTCTGCATATTCCCACAGCTCCTCTCCGGTCCGAATATCTACCACAGCTCCTACCACCTCCAGTTATCTCCGGTCTGCAGATCCTCCACAGCTCTACCTCCGTTCCAATATCTACCACAGCTCCTCCCTCCAGTTTATCTCCGGTCTGCAATATTCCTCCACAGCCTCCTACCTCCGGTCTCCAATATCTACACAGCTCCTACCCTCCGTTATCGTCCGTTCTGCATCTCCTCCACAGCCCTACTTCCGATCCGAATATCCTCCCCAGGTTCTACTTCCTGTTACAACCTGTATCTGTTCTCTGCCTCTCCACATTGTGTGATTGGCTTTGTGGTTTTCTCCTTCTCTGGAGCCCGCGACCCCTGTATCTGTCCGCCACACATCCTCCCATTAGAGGCTCTGGTGAAAACCGGCTGGTACTTCCGCGTCCAGAGGGGGCTCACTCCATCACTGGGGTCTTTTCCTGAAGATCTCATAACAGTCTGGGTTCTTTATAGGAACCTCACATTTACCAATATAGTTGATCCCTCTCTAACAGAACCATCGTGACACCGTGAGTTAATGGGGAGGGTGGTATTGAAATACAGATTATAAATGCTTGTGAGGTTCTCATTCATCCAGGCCCATGGTATATCTTTGTATTCATTAGATCAACTAGACTTGTAAGTTTAAGTTCTTGTATAAACGCGTCTAAAAACGTGCCCAAAACGCATGTAAAAACGTGCACGCAAAAAAACGCAGGTTTTTTTCTGCACAAAACGCATTGAAAAAGCGAATCAACATGCGCGTTTTTAAATGCATCATAGTGTGGCCTCAGCCTTAAAGGTAGCGAACCGGTTAGCGTGACTTTAACTCCATATTATCATAGGATGCGCGGGTTACGCAAAAGACACTCTAGATTTCAATATCGCGTTTGTGCTAGTTTCAGCGCTGGATTTTAATGGATTTTTAATGTCTGATCAATTTCAAATAAAGGTACAGTATTATGTGGCTATTGCTATATTGAAATTGGTGTTTGAAACCAATATTTTTTGTTTCTTTATTTACAATCAGTTACTTGTTTATTTCCTGTTATGTAGATAGATTGGAATGCATAGAAAGTTCAATATTTTAATCAGTTGGGCATTAAAAAAAATTTTGTGTGTCTGGGTGCACCTATAACCATTTTCTGGGCCCTGTACCATCATCTGCCAGGTCATGATCCATCATCATCTGCAGGGTCCTTAGACCAACAGTAGACACAAGACCACAGACCATGGGCCCATGAACACAACTACCTTGCCCTGGGCCCCAAACTGCTCATTCCTGTTCACCCCTGTTGAGCCCCCTGGATCACTTACTGCTGGGCCAGGAGCCACATATGCTGAATGTAGACAACAATCTGCTGGGCCATTTTTATTCCCTAAAGTGACCATCTACAGAGGAGTAGAAACACAGGCACTTAATACCTTTAAGGGCTTAGCACCCAGCCACTGGTTCAGATATGTTGATGACACCTGGGTTAAAATCCACCAAAGGAGTACAGCTTTCACAGAACACATTAATGCGGTGGAACCAAAACATTAAATTCACAAGGAAGAGGTACAAAACAACAAATGGCTTTCTTGGACTGCTTGGTAGAAGTTAAGGAAAATGGTAACTGGAAGTAGAGGTTTACAGAAAACAACACACACAGATCAGTATTTGATGTTTGACTCCCACCACCCTTTAGATCACAAGCTGGGGATCATCAGAACCGCAACACAGAGCCGAGAACACCCCACTACGCACAGAGGCGAAGGCTAAAGAAATGAAACATCTCAGAGGAGCCCTTAAAACTTGTGGATATCCAGACGGCCTTTGTCAAAAGAAGTAGAAGAAAAAAGAACACGAATACCAACAGTGAAGGAAAAAGCAAGACAGGAGGAAAACATGGTCATCCCATATGTAGCAGGGTCTCCGAGAAATTAAGAAGAATTTTCAAAAAACATCGTATCCCTGCCTGCTTTAAACCGAACAACACACTAAGGCAGCAATTGGTACATCCGAAAGACCCATACCAAAACACAAGAAAAGCGCACATCTATATGCAGTGCGTGCAGTGAAGAAGGCTCTGATTTGTATGTGGGGAGACCAAACGCAACTGCATCAACGTATGCCGTCAGCACAGAAGAGCAATTCCTCGGGTCAGACTCAGCCGTGTATCTGCAATCTTAAGGATAAAGGACATACCTTTGAAGATGTAATGTTAACATACTGGCGAAGGAACGTGACCTGGTTCAGAGAGGTGTTAAGGAGGCCATTTATGTTAAAATAA
Source organism: Hymenochirus boettgeri (assembly GCA_019447015.1). Taxonomy (NCBI): domain Eukaryota; kingdom Metazoa; phylum Chordata; class Amphibia; order Anura; family Pipidae; genus Hymenochirus; species Hymenochirus boettgeri. The sequence goes on from JAACNH010002510.1 coordinate 30,712, forward strand.
GAAACCAAGCCTAAATAGGGGGTGGGTTTCGACACCAACTGTCTGCCATGTACAATGCGTTTTAAACACCTTACCGGGCGTTTCTTATAACACCTCTTAGCCACTTCTAATCACACCCTTAAACACCTGCTGTGATATTGCTAATTGGGATTTTCCAGGTACATAATTGCCACAGATTCTTGTACAAGCATTCGAATTGAGAAACCAGTCGGATGACTAGCGAAACGTCTTCAAGAACTACATTTCAAGTCCAGTTGATCTAATTGAATACAACAGATAGACCATCTACAGAGTATAATTTAAATAGATGTAAATTAGCTGTTTATAAATATCTGTTGTATTCAATTAGATCAACTGGACTTGAAATGTAGTTCTTGAAGACGTTTTCGCTAGTCATCCGACTGGCTTCTCCAATTCAGAATGACTTGTACAAAATCATTGTGGCCAAAGCGTTTGCGTTTGCGTCTGCGTTTTGGCGCCAGATTTGAATATAAAACTCTGATGTGCCTTCCTGTGGGTGTGGGTGTTTTTAGGAGTGTTTGGAGAGAGAGATTATTGAGTTTTTGAGGAGTAGGTAAATTGTGTTGGGATTGAATTTTTGAAAAATGGTTGAAGTGGATTATTCCTTGGAGATCATTGCATTGGTGCTTATAGGATTAATCATAGAGCGGCGTATAAGAAGGAACAGGAGGTTCTGGGTCCATCCTTTACTACAGGAGAGGGAGCAGAAGGGACAGTTTTTGACCTTGTATGCCGACCTGCGTCAGCATCCTGACAAGTTCATGTCATACACCAGAATGTCCATCCAGAGGTAAGATTTATTGTTATGTAATTTCAACACTCCTCACTTTCTGGTTTTTGGATACATGTGAGTTTACCAAAATGTTCACAATAGTTTTTCTGTTCCTTTTCAGTTTTGACATTCTTCTTGAAATTTTGAGTGATGACCTTGAAAGGGAAGATACAACCTTCAGGAGGAGTGTGTCACCTACTGAAAGACTTATGATTACACTCAGGTAAAAGTCAAATGTTTGAAATAGTTTTTCAGATGTGTAGTGTGTTTGCACTGGGGTGTGTAATGTGTGTTTGCACTGGAGTGTGGAGTGTGTTTGAACTGGACTGTGAAATTTGTTTGTTTGCACTGGAGTGTGGACTGTATGTTTTAAAATAATTATTGGCCTTTTTAGTAATGTAAATATATGTTTTACTTCAATAGATTTCTTGCAACTGGCCACTCCATGAGGTCCCTTCACCTGGAGTTCCGCATGGGGAGGTCTACAATCCAGATGATTATTCACCTGACTTGCAAAATTATTTGGGAGAAACTCCAGCCAGAGTTCCTTCCCTTCCCTAACCAGGATAAATGGGAAGATATCAGTCAACATTACTGGCAGAAGCACCATTTTCCCAACTGTTTGGGGGCGATAGACGGAAAGCATATTCGTCTTGTCATGCCTCCACGTACTGGGAGTAGGTACTTTAATTACAAAAAGTATTTTTCCCTTGTTCTGCTGGCTGTGGTAGATGCCGATTACCGCTTTACTTACATTGACGTTGGAGCATATGGAAGTTGTAGTGACTCTGCCATCCTCCAGCACAGCAGATTTGGTGCCAAGCTCTGTCAGGGTAGGTTGAACCTCCCCCATCCCAAACCATGGCCTGGAACAAACTCCCCTTCATACCCATTTGACTTTGTGGCTGATGAGGCATTTGGACTCTCTGAACATCTTCTGAGGCCTTTTTCTATGAGGTCTCTGAATGATGTGAGGAGAGTCTTTAATTATCGGCTAAGCAGGGCCAGAAGAGTGGTGGAGTGCACATTTGGCATACTAACCAACAAATGGAGGATTTTGCACACTGCCATCTGCATGAATAAGAAGAATGCTGTGGCTGTGGTGAAAGCAGCATGCATCCTGCACAATTTTGTCCAGGACAAAGAAGGATTGATTTTACCCCTCCAATCAGAATCATTTCCACCTACACAATCTAATGTGCCACGAGGAGTATCTGGAATTACATTAAGAGATCAAATGGCACAATATTTCTTGACCCCTGCTGGTTATCTCCCTTGGCAAAGTCAGCAGATTTAATGTGTGTTTAGTTTTTGTGCCTATATATTAAAATATTTGTTTGGACCTTTTCTGCCTATTGTTGTTTTTCTTTACAAACATGCCTTGTATACCAGCTTACCTAAAGAGCAATATCCAAAACTCCTAAATTCCTATGTCTATATGTAAATACTGTGTGAGAAATATATATTTTTTTGACAACAAAATAGTGAAGTATAAATTGTTTACATCAAATGCAAACATTCTTTACAAATCTTTGTTACGTAAAAAATTATACTTCAATAAGAAACACGCTGTATTTAATAACCAAGGATACCTGTTTTAAAACAACTATTTTATTAAATTAATGAGGAGTAGCATTAACAAACATTTTCATTTGTAGTTTGAACATAATACTTTCATTGGGTTAACTTAGGAAAAAATGGCTGCATACATGAGGTAAAGTGCACAAAATAGCTGCATATATATATCGGTAAAGTGCACAAAAATGGCGTGATACATGAGGTAAGGGGCACAAAAAAAATAGCTGCATACCTGAGGTAAGTGCAAAAATAGCTGCATATATCAGGTAAAGGTGCACAATGGCAACCTGAGTAAGTGCAAACGCTCATATATCAGGTTAAAGTGCACAACATATTATGACAAGCAAATGCTCATCATGAGGTAATTAAGTGCACAAATAGCTGCATATATCAGGTAAAGTGCACAAAACTGGCTGCATACTGAGGTAAAGTGCACAAAACCAGTGTCTAAAAACATTTTGGCTCATGACGTGTCATGTTGAGAAATGTTAGGTAGTGAAAAATTAAGAACATTTTTCACATATGCCCCAATACTATACATAATATAGAGCACAATCAGGGTGAAGCAAAATGACTTAATTGTTTGGTCTTCTGTTTTTCCCAAATGGAGACTTCAAATCCTGGGAGTGGGTGACTTTCCTTTCCCTACTTATGTCAGTGTTACTTTTCCAAATGTCTCTTGTCAAAATATATTCTAATTTGCAGAGAATGCAATCTAAAAAAAAAACCACCAAACATGTTAACTAATCATTGATAGACACCTACAAAGCCATTTCATTCCAATTGTGATTACACTACATCTAAATTTGCCTGTATCCACATAGTAAGACTTCTAAAAAAAACATGAAGGTCACACAGTAAACACAGTACCGTATTTACTTACCAGTTTCAAAGATGCGTTAGTACTCTTTAATCGCTGTACCACCCTTAATGTGCTTGCTGTACTGTTGTGCCTTTGACTGTCATCAACAGCAGTAGTGGCAAGGGGACCACTTTGTACATAAGCTGTCTCTTTGTAAGAGGTGTAACTTAAAGGGGGGTTAGGTATTCCTTGTGAACTCGGTATATTAATGATTCTCCATCATCAATATAGGTCCACTACAAAGATCATATAGTTTTTTACTTTGCTTATGTGATAACATACCAGACATCATTGTTTGGTCACTACTACTGGTATGGTGGAACAGCATAAGCATGGAGTTGATTCACATATATTTAGTTTAAAAGTGCAAAATGTAAACTCCTAAATTGGTGGTTAAAAAAGGGAGAAAACATACATGTACTATTGCCTAAAACTAGTACACACAGTAGTGAATAAGGAGGCCGGATAATGTCACCAACAATGGTCTTGGGGCTTTAGTGATACTGTGTGTTACATTGTTTTTAACCAGAGAGCGTGGACACATGAGTGGACCTTCAAAGTGCTGCACCTGTATGTACAATTAGAATTATGGCTGTACATGCCTTTATTTGTGGAGATATCTTCACAATTTGTAGCTAAGTGTGAAACTTGAGAACTCGGTATATTAATGATACATCCATAAAAAATGTATGTCCTGTAGAGAGAGGGGGAATACCGTACTCCACGTACACTCCCTATAGAGTTATCCGCGTTTCAGGGAAACACACAGTACCCAGACCTTCCCCTGTGTTGTTATATACTCTGTATAGAAATCTATGCTGGATATAGGGATAAGGCTGGGGACTGCATGTATGATGTTGTATAAATAAATACAGACAGGATCTTCATATTTGTATACAGCTGGCATGTGTAAATAGCTTAAAGATGTGCCATTGTAGGTTAAGTACTTACATTGAGAGTGCCTTGCAGTGTTCTGCAAACCCATTTGTTTATTTTGGATGATTGGTTTTTATGTTCTTCTCACATTGCTACGATGCCTTTTGTGTGTGTTGATGGATTATATTTTTATGTGGAACATTTGGGTCGTCATCTGTCTTATTTATATCTGTGGTAAAGAAATTGTAAGGATTGGAAAAAAAAAATGCAACTAACTCCACAAACATATATCCTAGCCAATTTAAGACCTAGGGGCATATTTATAAAAGGAGAAGCGAAAGTAGCAAAATGTTTCGGCATTCGCTTTTCGCATGGTTTTCGCCAAAAAGACAGTTAACGCTATTATAAAGGTAGCGTTAACGAATGGCGAACTGTTTCCTCCGCGAGCTATCGCTAAACCCTTTCGCCTAACTTCGCAATGGTAATTTTAGCGAAAAGGAGCAAAAAGGCATAAAGATTTATAAAAGATCGAAAGGTGGTTTTGCGTTAAAAAGAGCGAAAGATTAGCGGCGACCTGAAGGTGGTAAAAGTCATTGTTGGAGCGAAAAGGCATTCAAATGGGTATATGCCTTGAAAAAGCGAACGCGCATTAGAAGGGCGATCGCGCATTAGAGTGTAATATGCCTTGGAAAGCGACATTAGAAAGGCGAACACGCATTAGAATGTAATATGCTTGGAAAAAGCCATAGAAAGGCGTCGCGCATTAGAATGTAAATATGCCTTGGAAAAGCGAACACGCATTAGAAGGCGAACGCGCATTTAGAAAGGTGAACCACACATTATAAGGCACGCTTATATGGATATGCCTTGGAAAACGCGAACGCTGCATTAGAAAGCGCGAAGCAACATTAAAGGCGAACGCGCATTAGAAAGGGAATGTGCAGTGCAAAAGAAAATTTTATCCAATTAGAAATTCTAAGAGATTGACTAAATAAACATGCTGACTTCTTGGTAATGTGAGGTGGCCATTTTGAACTTGACATCATTTTCTAGTGGGCTTTGTCTGGTTCGATGGTTTTCACAATGCAGTCTTTTAGATGCGTTAGTTTTCGCTGCGATACTTTCGTCTTATCCGCGCCTGTTGCCTTTTCATTCAGCCACGAAGTGTGTGTTTTTTTCGCTTTTTTATAAATAGGGCGAAACTAAGCCCCAAATGGCGCTATTTTCGCTGCGATGTGCTGCGCTAATATTTGGCGAAAAGACAATCCTTTATAAATATGCCCCCTAGACAAGCTACATGAAAAAGCTACGCCAACATCATTAAAGACAGGGCCTGGTGTGACACATGTATTGTTAAAACAGCACTATAATTACAATGTTACACTTACAGATATCGTACTACAAACTAACATCACAACTATGAGTGCTTTATTAGAAAAGTGAAGTGTCATTCTAGCCACATTACAACATCAACTAACATGTAGGTTTTAACACTAAAAAACAAAACATGGCTTACCTTTGATTTTTAAAGAGATAGTGACTTTGCCTCTTAAACACAGAGAAATTGATGTTTACAATCATAAGGCAATTCCCAGTAGCAGTATGTATCTTGATGTTTGAAAGTTCAAACATTTGTGTTTCACAGTTCTAGGCAACTTCTATGTTGTTTTGATTTGTAAAAATTGACAGAAAAGACCATGGTATCACTTCGGTATCATAAATGGGAACAAAAGGGCCATGGTATCCTTCGGTACCATAAAAAATGGGGAAATATATAGGGATTTCTGCAGTCCCATAAAAAATCCAAAAAAATTACTGTACTCTCCGGTACCGTAACTTAGAACAAAATAGCTATTTATCGCACCGGGAACATAATTTTCCAAAATAAAGTATTGGTTCTGTCTGGACCATCCAAAAAAAAAATATTTCTAGGTATCACTACCGTACCACTTGTATAAAGTTGGAGTTCTTGCACAAGGGTGGGCAAAATTAATCTTCCTCCAGGAACATACTTTCTGCAATGGCCTGGGAGGTATTGGAAAATATGGAACTTGGGTCAGTTTGGATAGAAGTTGATCCAGATTCTGTGGAGGGGATAGGTTGCCACGCGAATTGGTGACAGTTGGGGAGGATGCATAGCTGAAGTTGCCTTTGGAAAGTAGCTGTGCAGACCTGTGGAGGGGATAGGTTGCCACGGAGTTTGAAATTTGAGCATGCATCGACTGAGAAGGTGGCCTCTGGAAAGTAGCTGGTGCAGACTCTGTGGAGGGGAAGGTTTGCCACGGAGTTGGAACACTTGGGTATGCACGACTGAGAAGGTGGCCTACCATGCATTACGGCAATATTGTGATGGGAGTCTGGAACCGAGGCTGCGATAAGATGGCATGTGAGAGTATCGTGCTGGTAATGCCCATATGAGAGATGCGGTGGATGTTGTGAAACAGGCATCACTGGCTGCTATACATGCCTGATTGCATGGCGGCATTGTTCATTGAAGGGGCAAATGGTTCAATTGGTTGCGTGCTGCACTGGTGGCATTGGGGTATTTTGGACTTTAGGACATCCAGCAGCTCAATAGTAGTTTCCAACCACTTGTCCTTGGCACCTTCTTCATGATTAGGAATTAAACTCATGGCAAAGTGATATCCTTGCCACTTTCCAGACTTTCAGCACTCTGTACCTTGCTTGGACTGTAGTGAGCTATGAACGGACTGCAGTGATGTCAGCAACTCAGACTCATCATGAGTCATCTTCTTGCGTCTTTTTGCATGCGGCGGGTAGGTAATGTAGAAGATGAACTGATGTTCAACAGACATGCTGAAGTTCCTGGTGGGGCATCGCTTGCTTCATGGTGGCTGGCAAGGCTAACCTCTTCCACACTAGGGGATATGGGGTGTGGTTGGTGGGCACAGCCACTCCAGCTTCCTCCTCTTCTTCAATGTTATCCTCAGTACTAAAAAACAACAAGGAGAGTCTACATTGAGAAAAAATATTCTCTTTTAGTTGTGCTTGCCACGTGTGTAATTTGCTAAAAACAACTTACGCAGATAAGCCATGGCTGGGACGGAAGGAAACCCAGGATACCAGATACCTATATTTGGCCCTCCGACAACGCGCACCACTACGGCTCTCCTTCCTGCTCTGCATGCAGCTCACGCTTAAGTTATGCTTTACGGACCGCAAGCGTGTTTCATTTCTTGCACTATAATTAAAATATATATTTTTACCTTCTAACAAAATAACACAGCTACATACACATATAACCATAGATGTACTATCCATATAGGTATATAGATATACATTTCAGAAATTACCTTTCTTATCCTCTGCTTGGGGGTTAATTGTATCCAAAGGTCTTCATAGAGCTCCTGCCCTATCTTGCAGCCAGACCTGTTTGCACTGTAGAAATCCTTGTACAGATTATTGTTTATCTCATAAGCTCAGGATAAGCCTGAACTTTTTGATGAGCTCCTCAGTGGACAGGGTTTTCTTAAGGCCAGACATTTAAAATCTCACCACCACACCCTGCAACCAAAAACCACCACCCACACAACCCCACACTGCTCACACATACACAGCTTAAAAATAAGCACAAACAACAACTCACAAAAATCCTACAATTTCCAAAAACACCGAATACTTTTTTCTCTCCACAAACCACACCTGCTCTCTCCGCTCACTACACCCTCAAGGAACCAGGATGTGACTATACCGGATATGCGATAAAAATCGCAAACGCTGCGTTAGTCCGCTTTTAGCGCATCCATAGACTTTCATGACATGCGATTTAGCAGAAAGCAGATAAAAATGGTGAACGCAACACATTAAAATCGCAAGCGCATGTAACATTCGCAACGCACATTGTGGGCCTACTTCCCGCCCTTTTCTTTATATTGCCCTGACATTGCGATTCGCACATCGCAAGCGCAACGCAAGCGCAACGCAAACACGCGTGAAAAACGCGCTAGTGGTGGCCTAGCCCTAATGTGGAAAGTTATTTTTTTGATAATTGATGGTGAGGGTAAAAAAGTACTATGGGACCTGCTGAGCTACTAATTTGTGTGAAATCCTTCCTGGGGGCTGTGAGTGTCTGAGTGTCTGTCCTTTCAAAAGGTTTCACACCTGTTATATGTGGAGCTTTGCTGTAGTCTTATTGTATATTATAATTGGTGTGAAACTT
>JAACNH010002511.1:0-39000 GCA_019447015.1 Hymenochirus boettgeri
GGGAGTCACCACTTATGTTGGCCTCCATTCCCGGACACATTATCCACCTTTCTAAGTCCAATGTTGGACTTAGAATCCGATGTTCTTTAAAGGGTAAGTTCAATGCAAATACATGTATTTTCAGAAAAAAGAGCAGTATTTTGTCATCCCAATGAATTTAAAGGGCATCTATACCGAAAAATAAATTATTTTAAATTGACCATGACTGTAAACTATAATTCTTCCCAACCACCACGGATATATTTTTTTGTTGATCTGACCCCTATTTCTTTAGATATCCAATCTAAAACTTCTTATATTTCAGCTGTCAATCAAGTTCCTTTCTCTCAAAAACTGTTCTCCTGTGAGTAGTTTACTGTAGCTGGATGGTGACAGAGTTTTGACAATTGGAATGCTGTGTGAAGGCTTGACAGTTGGTTTGTGGGAAAAAAGTCAGGTCGGATGGAAGTGGAGTGGTTAAAAGAGGGAGGGGGATACTGCTCCTAAACAAAATGTGTGCTGGACTGAAGGCATGCAGCAACATGCTTAGATGAAGCAAAGTCATTTTTTCAGTATAGTGTCCCTTTAATCTGCTAATTTAGCATTTTGTCTGTGTATAGATAAATGCAACCAAAATACTGACTTTCTGTTTGCAGGACCCCTAGTAGAGGCCGTTATGGTCTTGCCCTTGTCCCAGCGCCTGGGTTGATTCAGTTGCTCAGTAGAGATCTGATCATCTTTGACCCATCCAACAGCCAATTAGTAGTAATAACTGTTAGGAACATTCCAAGGAAGTGGGGCATCCTGGGAAGAAGAAGGACCGTTAGAACTGAAAATGTCAGCTCACTAATGCCAATAGCAGGGAACAGCAAAGAGTATGAAATCAACTGATTTTCAAAATGGGAGAAAATAGTAGAATAACTAAGAAGGCATTACACAAACTAACAATTTAACAAATATTGATAATTTCCACTGAACCTTTGTAAAAGCAATCAGATTAATTGCTGCAAATTAGGACATGTCCACCCCCAAAACTAAAATTTTTACCCCTGTGCTCCAAACGGTTCTCCTGTATGTCTGTCCCAGTCCCAGAAATTAAAGAGTAGGAGCCATTTCTGGTGTAATTTGGTTCTGCCTCTAACTATTCCTTGCAGAGGTTTCTATGAGGGCAAGCATGCTCAGTAATCACTATGAGGCAGCATTGAAAGAGGGAATTTCCCATCATAATTACATGATTTGCATGAACACTTTGCAATCTCCCTTGCAACTCATTATTTTTAGGATATACAGCAGTAGGCTCCAGCTGCAGGTCAAACACAATTCCCATTAGCCATTTTTTGGAACCTTTGCTTCCTTATGGAATGCTTTTTATGGTGGATCCATGTGCCACCTTCTGGCATAAAAATAATTCATAAATTTTTGTGACAAACTACAAAGAAGAGACTATATTGCGTAAGGTAATTTCATATACTATGATATTATAAGGGTAATTTAAATGAATCATCTATTTTTGATGTTTGGTTCTTTTTAAGGAGAACTTATTAAGTTGTATAAAAACATTAAAAAACAAAGTACATGGACAGGGAGGTAGCATTGGTACTTCTTACCTCCCAGTATAATTTCTATGAGTAGCAGGAGCCCAAAGAAAACTGCTTCTGACAGTTCCTGATTGCTTCAGCGCTATCTTAATACAGGAAAGCTCAGAGCCATAACCTGGCAGGTGAAACTATATGTGGCTGTAGCTTCTTAACAAAACAATATTGGGAGGTAGGAATAATGCCCTGCCCCTGTTACACATCTAATTAAAGGGCATGTCCAGCCTAAAAAAACTTTTTATAGTCATGGAGAGCAACCCCCCAAACCCCATTCACTATGTACAATGCCAAAGATGCTCCTGAAGGGACTTACCTGAACCAGTCCCTAGGCTGCACATGCTCTTTAAACCAATACTTTAAAAAAATGCACTGGAAAAATGCATTATATGCCAATTCCTAAATGCTAACAGTTAAAAACAATTTTGCAGGCTATTTGACCAAAGGAAAGCAATTTCAGGCACTGTAATCAAAACACTTATTATCATTTATCTGTTATATCAACATGTATGTGCAGTTTATGGACTGCTATACAAGAGCAACATAGGTATGAAACCCCGGAGCTAAAAATATTCATTTGGCAGTCCAACTAAACAACCAGCCATCTACTTGCAAATCTCTAACCTAAATACAAAGGCAAGACTTGCTAGTTTGAGTGCTGATTAGAAACTGAGCTATCTGAAGATTCATGCTGTTTTATAGTGTCTCATAAACAACCCCCCCCCCCCCCAAAATCTGATTTGTCTAGATACAATCTTAAATCTGATTGGATTTGAATCTTAGACCAATCAGATATTGGGGGTAGGTTTAGGATCACTACAAATAGTGCATGTTCAGTAAGTAGTGCTAGTTTCAGTTTTGCATTTCTTCTGAGATGTTATAGCTTTGTTCTGAGGCATGTATGGGATATAAGCTTATTGAGTGATTTGGTTGGGTAGCTTGAATGGCATCCCTTAGTTCAGATGGCTCTCAATTTAGTTCTCAGTATTTGGCTTTCTGTATCTTAAAATAAAAAAAATTCCAGCAAAAGTTTGATTTGCTGTCCCAACTAAATATTCCACAGGAGATCTGGTAACAGAGCTATTGATGTATTGGAATATCTGGTTCCACAATTTCACCAGAAATAATCTCCAGTAATAGAACAGGGGAGATGATTGCAAACCAGTCTAGAGAGCAACAAAGTAACAAAGGGATATCAGAAACACATGCAGCAAAGCTGAGTGTGAATAAATTCAAGTGTAAAAGCAACCAGTCTGTAATAAATGAGCCCTGCTTGTAACACATGTTGTGTCTTACTTAGAGCAAACAGCAGCTATCAGCACTCCATTCCAAGCAAGGAAATGCCTAAGTGCCATTCAAAGGTTTCAGACCTGAGTGCCTTGTATTTCTGTGTACATTATATAATATATATACCATTGATAAACTGACATCAACATGCTATTGCACTCAACAATATTGGATCATGTAGTTCTAATGACTATAGAAGTAGGGAATGGGTTAATGTAAAATCCCAGAATCCCAGGTGGGACTTGCAAATCAGTTGCTCAGATTCTGCATGTTTAATTAATAAATGGAGAAAGTGCTATTTTAACTATTATGCAAAACACTTCTGATTGGTGGACATATCTCCATAGACTACAAGAACACTGCCCACTATTGGAGGAGAGAAATCAATTGCTACACCCTAAGAAACACAAAAATGAAAATAACTTGATAACTGTTCCAAAAAAATAATGAAAGTATATGGCAAAAGTACATAGGATAGTGTTCCCTACACCACAGCAAAAAATAGTTTTGGGGGTGGACATGCCCTTTAATGTTCTGTCTAACTTAAAATTGTTTCTGGGCGCAAAAAATTAATACAGAAAATGATTGTAGTGCCGTATTAGTCCAATATATAGATATTAAAATACCAAAAGTATTACAGTACTCCTTTTTTTATATACAAAATTTAACACCACAGCATATTCCGGGTGATTTTTGTGTGCGAACCATATAAGCCGATGTACACAGGCTTGTAGAATTGTGTGCGTGGCACACAGCTTAGAGTCAGAGGGAACAATTAGCCATAATTTTGCATTAACTTTTTTTAAAACAGAAAATAACAAAATACAAATGCAAAAAGGGGCTGGACTTTAGTGCTAGTATTTTCCATCCTGTAATTGATAATCGCCAGTAGGTGGCAGTGTTTACTTGACTATGTTTGCAATCGAGCCTGTCAATACAGAATAAGAAAAAATATGCGCCCAGAGTGCTGTGAGTGAGCCATGGTTTGCCACTAAATGTTGGTAGTAATATGGTTGTTTACGCCTAATTTGACTTTTTTTACATATTGTAATAGAATAGAATGGTGCCAATAGAGTTAAAAATGGTGCTAATTTCCCCCCAACCAATAGATGTTAGCTTTCAAATGTTAAATAATATCTGATTGGTTGGGGCAAAACTAGCACCATTTTAAACAATAAGAAATTTTATTGAATAACCCTGATCCTGAAGTCTCTTTCTGGATAGTACCCTCCTCTTTTACTAAGGTAAAGGGCCTCTTTCTGATATTTGGAGTGGGATAGGATTAAAACCTGCCTAAAAACATCCTAAACTCACACAAAGTTTAATCCAGTTACAGCCAATAAAATAAAACAATAAAACTTTTTTGCTTTAATTATCTAAGTGCATGTTTGGCAAGCGAATGGTTAAATGTTTCATTGCACAATATAAAACTTGTTTTGCAATTGTCATGCTCCACCTTCTGTTCTGTAAATGGCAATGGTATGATTTTATAGAGGGTGTTTCATGTAGTATTTGCATTGATTTGCATACACCTCCCCATACAATTGCAGTGTGATAGAGTTAACGCATTAAACTTGAAAGTAACCCAGCCCAAAGTACAGAGGTTAAGTATTATTTCATACAGTTCTTTCCAGCCTGTAGGATGAGTAAATATTGATCCATTTACTCGCGACATATGGGACAGAAAGACGTTGTAGCAAGATTTATGGGTAAGATGTTCTGTTTGTGCTCAGTACTTGTTGGAAAAAGGGTGGGGAACCTATTTGGATTTAGGGAGATGATGCACAGAACATGTGATCACACAATGGAGACACACGCCTAGAATCAGCCATCTCCAATGCTCTGGGAAGTGAAAAAGATCTTAAGTAAACAAACACCTGGGAGTAGGTATTTGAACGTACTCCCCGCCTGACTGCGTGCAAGGCTAGACACAAGCCACTGGTAATTTAAAAATGCAATGTTTAGTAAACTACAACTAATGCTATCTATTTAAATAAAGGAAGTAGGAAGCATTTCACTCAGTGTGGTTACTGTTCTGTTGGAAAGTAATTATCACACTAACTACATGGTTTGTCCTTTTAAATATCCTTTTTATTAGACAGATCTGAGCACATTCAGTCTATATAGGAGTCTCCATCCGTGTACAAGAAATTATCATTTGTCCCGGCTGACCGTTTGCCATTATAACCCAGTCCTGTGTAGGACCTGGACTGTTAGGGCCCAGCAGGAAATCTGAGCCCAAAAATGTCATGTCTCTATTATCCAATGTGTGTTGATAATTCTTTCTTCTGATTAGGATGACCAGCATCATTCGGGGTATACGCAAAATTACCGCAGATATTTTGGACCAGCCAAACGATCAAGATATCAGGCAAATGGCCGAAATATCTGCTTGTGGGTAACCAGCCTTAGTTTTGCATTTGTAAATGGACAAAGGGTCTTACCTTACTTAAAACACAAGAAAATGGAATGTGAGTGGTTGGCATTAGGGCTAGGTCCCACTATTACGTATGACAGCGCCTGCAGGATTTTTGCAATGCCTTGCCATCATTATTTATTGTGTGCACTGCACTTTAATACAAAATTCATCTACAATTCCGATTGAATTAACTAGCAATACGAATTGAAAAACGTGATTAAATCACAAAACGCGTTTCGAATCGTGTAAGTGGGATCTTGCCCTTAGTTTGGGAAATTGCAGCTGGTCAATCTCCCTTGAACTCATTATTTTTAGGATATACAGCATGTAGGCTCCAGCTGCAGGTCAAAACACAATTCCCATTAGCCATTATTGGAACCTTTGTTCCTTATGGAATGCTTCTTTATGGTGGATCCATGTGCCACCTTCATGGCATAAAAATAATTCATAAATTTTTGTGACATAACTACAAAGAAGAGACTATATTGCGTAAGGTAATTTCATATATATGATATTATAAGGGTAATTTAAATGAATCATCTATTTTTGATGTTTGGTTCTTTTTAAGGAGAACTTATTAAGTTTGTATAAAAAATTAAAAAACAAAGTACATGGGACAGGGAGGTAGCATTGGTACTTCTTACCCCCAGTATAATTTCTATGAGTAGCAGGAGCCCAAAGAAAACGCTTCTGACAGATCTTCCTGATTGCTTCAGCGCATCTTTAATACAGGAAAGCTCAGAGCCATAACCTGGCAGGTGAAAACTATATGTGCTGTAGCTTCTTAACAAAAACATATTGGGAGGTAGGAATAAGCCTGCCCGTTACACATCTAATTAAAGGGCATGTCCAGCCTAAAAAAACTTTCTATAGTCATGGAGAGCACACCCCCAAACCCCATTTTCACATTATGTACATATGCCAAAGATGCTCCTGAAGGGACTTACCTGCCCCGTCCCTAAGCTGCACATGCTCTTTAAACCAATACTTTAAAAAACGTACTGGAAAAATGCATTATATGCCAATTCCTAAATGCTAACAGTCAAAAACTGTATTCATCTGTTTGCCCTTCTTTCTGATGTAGGTTAAGGCACATTAGGTACCCATTTATCATATGGTTCAGTAGGGTTGCAACCAATTTTGACTTGATTCAAAACCCGTGTATACTGAAGTCTGTAAGTACTGCATTACCCTCAGGCACAAGACCTGTCATTTTGTACGCTACACATTTGCCTATATGTTTACAGTGTGTGGGCTTGCTCAGATTGTCTGATGCATATATCTTACAGAACATCTTTTATACTAAAACCACAAGAAAATAGAAATGTTTGACATTTTTTTTGAACTTGGCATGATGGACTTTGATTTAACTCTAGTGCACATAGGGGACCATGATCATCTCCCCCCCCCCCAACTTTTACATAATTTTGCTCTTATAAGGGGCATGAGCCATATTGTTCCATCTCAAACAAAAAAAAAGTTTCTAACAGTTTGGGTAAGGCTGTTACAATACTATATATCCTAATGAAGTGGTTTATCAAAAGGTAACAGCCCTATAAGGTGCACACTTTGGTTACTAGTAGCTGGAGGACCTCTGGTAAACACTCTTCTACTAAAGTCTCTATACAGTTAGCATAGATTTTGTTAAGAAATAAAAAGGGTGCAAAGGGCAAAAAAGGAAACCACTAGAAGAATATAAAAGAGGGAAAAGGGTAAAGTTGTATCAAGTAACTGGACTCTTTAGAATTAAATCTAATCTTTTTACCATAGCCATTTAGGATTATATGTTTGAAATTATTCTTGGTTTGTTTGATAAGTAGGTTGTTCCACCCCACTACACCTCCCCTCCTGTAGCTGAGGTGTTTCTATACAACTTTAGCGTCCCGTTGTCATATTAATATACACTGAATAATGACTGAAATAGCCAGAGTAAAGGGAGGGGAATTCAAGAGGGTCTTTTTCTGCTGCTTCAAGATTTAGCAAAGGAAGGGCTTGCAACAAAGCTTTAATTGGTCTGCAGAAATACTCTGACAAGGATGGAAGATAGGTTTCATAAAGCCTAGCAATTGTAAAGGGGGAAAGAGATCTTTGAATAGACCCCACGCTTCCTTTCTAAACTCCCTTGCTGAGCAAAAAATGGTCTCAGTCTTGAATACAGGTTTGATCCTGAAGCATACCCAGCAGAGAAAAAAATGCACCATTTATTGTAAGTTTTTTTTTTCTTTCTACCTATTCATGTGTTGTATGGGGGAATCAGCTGGGTTTGTTTACTGTGACAGACCTTTAGTTTATTTTCCCTTTCAGTTTTAAAAAATATCCTCAAGCATAGCCTGCTTTACAGTAACAAAAATGATGGGTAACAAATGTACAAGTTTGCAATGTATTGAACCTTTTAAAAGATCTGTACAGATGAGCAACTTCATTTCCTTATTCAATATAGACCATTTAATGTAAATGGGTGTTTAAGAGGATATAACTGCTTTTCCATCCACAGGAATAATCAAAAGGGCTTCAGAGTGGGGCGGCTTGGTGGGGTTTTAATTTTCTGCTGATAAATGGTGACTGCTCAGAATCCTAATAAAAAAGCAACTCTTGTAGACTAAAATCAAAATAAATCCATGCTGTCTTAAGATTTGTTTATGTTTATTAATACTGAAATCATATATGCAAATATAGTCTAAAGAACTGTAAATGTATATGCTTATTATCAAAACTTTACTGTTTATTCCCCAGTAGCTACATATAGCCATTATAAGATGGACAGATGTCATGATTATAGTATTTCAATGTATTTATGAGCCCAATGGAACACAAGCTATTTTGTGCAAGCTGGAGCTGTGCTGCAACTAACATTGGTTCATTTTAGTGATTCTAGGACTTCCACTTATATTTATTCACTATGGCCCAGGTTGCTGCTGTTCACATCTGGGCTATCTAACTGGATACCCGAGGGTTATGCCCAGCAAAGTTAATCAATGCATGTAGGCTTTCATCTTTTCAAGGGATCAAGGAAACCATAGCATAACATCTGACAAAAAACCCCAACTTTTTATGTTACGTATCTACACATACACACACAAAAAATCCCACTGTGCCACAACAGGCACACTTTTGCTACAAAAAGGGCCAGCCTTGGGGTGTGCGACCGCACAGGGTGTCCTCTGGGTGGCACTGGCAGGGTCCTTTAAAAGAAATTAGCTGCTGCTGTCTGCCCGCAGCTGTCAAATTGTCTCTGCGATTCAATGACCAATCCAACCACATACCAAACTTATCCACCCCTGTTGATGGCTGAGTGCACGTGATATATAATGGCAAATAGGCTGGTCTGTTGTTATTAGTTTGAAACCTGTATTAAATGTTCTTTACATAGATGGGGGCAACAGAAGAAATCTCGCCAAAAATGATATTAATCCAAAGACACTGGCTAGTATATAAAGGTAGCGAGAGGTAATATGTAAGACTAAGAATCTACTGATGATTTGAGATTCCAGTGTGGGGCATCTCAGGTCAGGAAAAGAGATAGGATGGATTAGACTTCAGAGATAACCTCAGTCTAATGACATACACCAATTCCTTTCAAGGTCTCTATGAAAGATACACATTTGAAGTGTTTAAATAATATTATAGCACACAAAGTCTGCACCTCACTTCATTTAAACAAAAGATAAATTCTAATGCTGCCAAAGTTCTTTAACCATGTACTAGCCATCTGCTCTTCAGGCTCAGTAATGTCAAGGTTGCAACAAGATGTGTGTAACGTATATCTTTGAAACACTCTTTGTTTCTCTCCACCTTTTGCTCATATGCACAAAATATTATTTATACAATCTTGTGTACTTTTTTTAGGTCACTTTTGTTGACCGTAACAGACAGGTAAAATCGGGATGCATCTGAAAATGAAGGAAATAGCTCCTTTTCCAAGAGGTTACAATCTAATGTTTAACAGGTGGGATCTGCCAATACACTACAACATGAGATAGTCAGTGTACAAATATATTATTGTGTTCTCTGCTTATGAAATTTGTCTTTTTTTAATTATTTGAGCATTATTTATTACAATTCAGATATTTAGAAAAGATGACTATAGTTTCCCCCAGTAAACACTGCGTGTTACAACTGTTTTCACATTGAAAAAGAGAGTAGAATGTGGTTTATTGGTGTCCCAAGTTCATTTTATTCAAAGGCTTGTTCCAAGTTATTTGCAATTTATCTTTGCTTAGAGAAGAAGGTGGTAAAAACAAAGATTAGCAAGGATAAAAAATTTAGTCAATTCCTTAATTGAACTAAAAAAACTCAAGAGTGATCTGGCCGCAAACACTGAGTGTGTGTGTTTTAAAATACCATTTAGTAAAAAACTGTGCCAGGTAATGACAATAATGTATGTATAGTTTATTATAAAGCGCCACTTGGGGACGCAGTGCTGTACAAACAAATACAAAAAGGTCATACAAGGGGAACAAATACATAAATGTCAGTAAATATAAAATTATATAAAAATAATATATAAGTGCTAGAGCCTTATCACAAGAGAAAAGGAGGGTCCCTGTCCCGTAGAGCTTACAATCTAGTTAGGAGGGTAACATACCGGTCAATAAGGTTTATTTCTCCATTAAAGTTTGGTATCTTCTAGGGATGAAGATGCCTGGAATTAAAGGGTGCTGTCATTAAACAAAACTACAAGCTACAATTATGGAACCTCTTTTTCAGTGGACATGGTGCCCCAATTTTGGCAGGTCTGTTGTAAAAGAAGCATGAGGAAAGACTGCTTTCTAAGATATACAGAGCCTAGACAGCCTTAGCAGGTGACTTGAATTATAGTTTAAGAACAACATTTACAGTAGTTAAAGAAGTACTAAAGTTTATCTTCCCCAAGTAACCCAAAAAATACTTCTAAAAGAAAAATATTCATATTTTTCCTTTTTTCTCTTTGAAAAAATGAATTACAATCTTGTCTCAAATGCTGTTGTTTTCTTTCTCCTGGGACTGATGCCTTCAGCGACTTTGGAATAAACCAAGTCGTTGCCTTGGATACACAACACAGTTCACACATCAGCTTCTGAGTTTTTGGTTGAGTTGCCTGCCACTAGGTCATGATAATATGGTGGAAGATTAATAGAAATGTAAGATTTTGCCAGAAGCATTGCCATGACCCAGAAAAAAGTGTTTTTGTCCAATGACCTTTTTCAGTCCAACTCCTGAAGCGGACACTTGAAAACTGGAGCAGGCTTCTGGTGCTACAGAGGATATGGTAAGGGGAGGTGCACCAGAGCCTGTAAATACTACTTAACCCCCTGCTGTGCCTGGGTCCCCCAAGGCTGAAAGAGAAATTATTATTTTTTAATATTTTATTCCAAATGCATGTAATAATCCGGTAAAAATAGCAGTTGGGGGTTTGTGGGGAGATAACTGACAAGTCACAAGTTTTTTTGTTTTAAGGGTATGAGTGGTACCATGCGTCTGGTTGTGTGAGGGGTCCCCCTTCGGCTTCAGAGAAAGTGAATTTACAGTAAGTAACAAAATCCTCTTTTCTTTTTCAGCTTTGGGGGATCCAGACACAGCAGGGGACGTCCCAATGTCCCAGTATTAAAGGGTGGGCAGAAGAATTAAATATCTGCTGCTTGCAGCACCAAGCGACCAAGGGTTTTTTCCGCTGAAGCAAGCACATTTAAATGATAAAACCTTACAAATGTGTTAATAGATGACCAAGTTGCTGCCCTGCAAATCTGGTCCACAGTGGCCAAACAAATAAAGGGATTACACCGGCACTCTCTATCTCTCTCCTTGCCGTGCACGTCCGAGGGCTCCACAGCAACACCTCCACAGCAATAAGTACAGATAGGACGGCACTTGCTTCACTAAAAACATGTTTTCCCTTTATTTCATAATTATTAAAATAAGGCTCTTCTCGCCACAAAGCTCATCAAGGCAAACTGTACAACACTGGCAAGTATGACGTTTCAGGTCACATGACCCTTTTTCAAATTCAAATAGTATTTGAAAAAGGGTCATGTGACCCGAAACGTCATACTTGCCAGTTGTACACTGTTTGCCTTGATGAGCTTTGTGGCCGAGAAGAGCCTTTATTTTAATAATTATGAAATAAAGTGAAAATGTTTTAGTGAAGCAAGTGCCCATCCTATCTGTACTTATTGCTCTGGTCCACAGTGGCCCCATGGCGAGCTGCCCACAAAGCAACTATTGCCAGAGTAGAATGAGCTGCAACCCCCAGGGGAGGGGCAGTCCAGGCCTCTGCGTAACAATGCAGAATAGTATTGTGAATCCATTGAGACAGGGTCTGAGGCGATGCTCTGGAGCCTCTGTGAGAGCCCGCTAAGAGAATGATCAATGCCTTGGAAGAGCGAAAACACTCTGTCCTGTTAATATAGATCCCGAGAGCTCTGACCACGTCCAGGGACTGCAGTCTCTTTTCCTTAGGAGATGTAGGCCGCGGGTAGAAAGATGGAACAATGATCTGATTAAGGTGAAAAGACGACACCACTTTGAGAAAAGTCTGCATGAGGTCAGAGAACCACCTTAAAATATATAGACAAGATGGTTTTAACGACAGAGCTGCCATTTCGGAAGCAATTCAGATAGATGTAATCGCAAAGAGAAAAACTTCTTCCATGTCAGAAGAGACAAGTAGGCTGATGGATTTGGCCTAAGCTGGTTCGGACTCCTGAGTAGGCTCAGACCCCACTGAGGGATTCTTAATAGGATCGAAAGAAGCCTGCAGGGTCTTTGCCCATTCGTGCTCTATATCGGCTGGGCCAGATGGCTTCTCCTGACATGTAGCACAAACACAAGATACTGCCACTGGGGAGATTTCGGAGCCCTTATGGCGGGACGGGAGCGACCCCTTATTAGACGTAGCAAAGGAGAAAAAGCTTTTAATTTTATTTTTGATTGCATTAAGGAGAGAGAGAATAACTAATGTGTCCTAAGAGGGCCCCACACCCACAGCTCACCCACTCCTAGCACCCACCCTCAATGAAATAGCCTTAAATCCAACAGAGAAAGATACTGAAGAGAAAGGACTTAGCTGTCAGAAAGATGGCTCCAGAGCATAGGGAAAGACAGGAGGGAGCTGAGGCAGTTACAGAGATGGAATCAGGAATGGGAGGAAACACACGTTGCAGAAGCAGAGACAGGTGCAGAGAGCCCGAAAACCAGAAGTGAAGGAGAAACAGGAAGTCCTGCCCACGAAAAGATTGCGCCAATGAGAAAACCGCCCAGACAATCAGAGTGCGGCAGAGCCGTGTGGTGCAGCACCAGAAGCAGATGCCAGAGGGCCTGCTTCATGTATGGTGGAGAGGGAGGTCCTCACATTTTAGCCCTCAAGGCATGATGTGTAGGTCCTCTGTCTGGCATGAAAAGATGGATGTTGGTCCACTTTGTATGCCTCCCATAAGGGAGCAACTGGAGAATGTAAGTCCAGCTGCTCCTACTCTTGATCTTCTTTATTAGCTCACCGCACAGTCCAACTCCTGAAGCGGACACTTGAAAACTGGAGCAGGCTTCTGTGTATACAGAGGATAAGGTAAGGGGAGGTGCACCAGAGCCTGTAAATATTTCAATTTTAAGTGTTATCAATCCTCTGTATCACAGAAGCCTGCTCCAGTTTTCAAAGTGTCCGCTCAGGAGTTGGACTGGCTCCTGCTGTGAGCTAATAAAGAAGATCAAGAGGTAGGAGCAGCTGGATTTACATTCTCCAGTTGCTCCCTTTATGGGAGGCATACAA
Organism: Hymenochirus boettgeri; assembly: GCA_019447015.1. Classification (NCBI taxonomy): domain Eukaryota; kingdom Metazoa; phylum Chordata; class Amphibia; order Anura; family Pipidae; genus Hymenochirus; species Hymenochirus boettgeri. The sequence goes on from JAACNH010002511.1 coordinate 13,019, forward strand.
AGTGGACCAACATCCATCTTTTCTGCCAGACAGAGGACCTCCACATCATCCTTGAGGGCTAAATGGGAGGACCTCCCTCTCCACCATACATGAAGCAGGCCCTCGGGCATCTGCTTCTGGCTTGCACCACACGGCTCTGCCGCACTCTGATTGTCTGGGCGGTTTCTTCTCATTTGGCGCAATCTTTTCTGTGGGCAGGACTTCCTTTTCTCCTTCACTTCTGGTTTTCGGGCTCTCTGCACCGGTCTCTGCTTCGCAACGTGTGTTTCCTCCCCATTCCTGATTCCTCTACGAACATCTCTGTAACTGCCTCAGCTCCCTCCTTCTTTCCCTATGCTCTGGAGCCATCTTTCTGACAGCTAAGTCCTTTCTCTTCAGTATCTTTCCCTGTTGGATTTAAGGCTATTTCATTGAGGGTGGGTGCTAGGAGTGGGTGAGCTGTGGGTGTGGGGCCCTCTTAGGACACATAGTTTATTCTCTCTCTCCTTAATGCAATCCAAAAAAAATTAAAAGCTTTTTCTCCTTTGCTACGTCTAATAAGGGGTCGCTCCCGTCCCGCCATAAGGGCTCCAAATCTCCCCAGTGCAGTATCTTGTGTTTGTGCTACATGTCAGGAGAACCATCTGGCCCAGCCGATATAGAGCAATGGGCAAAGACCCTGCAGGCTTCTTTCGATCCTATTAAGAATCCCTCAGTGGGGTCTGAACTACTCAGGAGTCCGAACCAGCTTAGGCCAAATCCATCAGCCTACTTGTCTCTTCTGACATGGAAGAAGTTTTTCTCTTTGCGATTACATCTATCTGAATTGCTTCCGAAATGGCAGCTCTGTCGTTAAAACCATCTTGTCTATATATTTTAAGGTGGTTCTCTGACCTCATGCAGACTTTTCTCAAAGTGGTCGTCTTTTCACCTTAATCAGATCATTGTTCCATCTTTCTACCCGCGGCCTACATCTCCTAAGGAAAAGAGACTGCAGTCCCTGGACGTGGTCAGAGCTCTCGGGATCTATATTAACAGGACAGAGTGTTTTCGCTCTTCCAAGGCATTGATCATTCTCTAGCGGGCTCTCACAGAGGCTCCAGAGCATCGCCTCAGACCCTGTCTCAATGGATTCACAATACTATTCTGCATTGTTACGCAGAGGCCTGGACTGCCCTCCCCTGGGGGTTGCAGCTCATTCTACTCTGGCAATAGTTGCTTTGTGGGCAGCTCGCCATGGGGCCACTGTGGACCAGAGCAATAAGTACAGATAGGAGGGCACTTTTCACTAAAACATTTTCACTTTATTTCATAATTATTAAAATAAAGGCTCTTCTCGGCCACAAAGCTCATCAAGGCAAACAGTGTAACAACTGGCAAGTATGACGTTTCGGGTCACATGACCCTTTTTCAAATACTATTTGAATTGAAAAAGGGTCATGTGACCGAAACGTCATACTTGCCATGTTGACACTGTTTGCCTTGATGAGCTTTGTGGCCGAGAAGAGCCTTTATTTTAATAATTATGAAATAAAGGGAAAATGTTTTAGTGAAGCAAGTGCCGTCCTATCTGTACTTATTTGCTGTGGAGCCCTCGACGTGCACGGCAAGGAGGAAGATAGAGAGTGCCGTGTAATCCCTTTATTTGTTTGGCCACTGTGGACCAGATTTGCAGGGCAGCAACTTGGTCATCTATTAACACATTGTAAGGTTTTATCATTTAAATGTGCTTGCTTCAGCGGAAAAAACCCTTGGTCGCTTGGTGCTGCAGGCAGCAGATATTAATTCTTCTGCCCACCCTTTATACTGGGACATTGGACGTCCCCTGCTGTGTCTGGATCCCCCAAAGCTGAAAAAGAAAAAGGATTTTGTTACTTACTGTAAATTCTTTTCTCTGAAGCCGAAGGGGGACCCCTCACACAACCAGACGCATGGTACCACTCACACCCTTAAAACAAAAAAACTTGTGACTTGTCAGTTATCTGCCCACAAACCCCAACTGCTATTTTTACCGGATTATTACATGTATTTGGATAAAATTTTAAAAATAATAATTTCTCTTTCAGCCTTGGGGGACCAGGCACAGCAGGGGTTAAGTCTATGGATGACATTAATGAATATTACAGGCTCTGGTGCACCTCCCCTTACCATATCCTCTGTAGCACCAGAAGCCTGCTCCAGTTTTCAAGTGTCCGCTTCAGGAGTTGGACTGGCTCCTGCTGTAGCTAAAGAAGATCAAGAGGTAGGAGCAGCTGGACTTCATTCTCCAGTTGCTCCCTTTATGGGAGGCATACAAAGTGGACCAACATCCATCTTTTCATGCCAGACGAGGACCTACACATCATGCCTTGAGGCTAAAATGTGAGGACCTCCCTCTCCACCATACATAAGCAGGCCCTCTGGCTCTGCTTCTGGCTTGCACCACACGGCTCTGCTGCACTCTGAAGTCTGGGCGGTTTCTTCTTATTTGGCCAATCTTTTCGTGGGCAGACTTCCTGTTTCTCCTTCACTTCTGGTTTTCGGGCTCTCTGCACCTGTCTCTGCTTCTGCAACGTGTGTTTCCTCCCATTCCTGATTCCTCTAAACGGAACATCTCTGTAACTGCCTCAGCTCCCTCCTGTCTTTCCCTACGCTCTGGAGCCATCTTTCTGACAGCTAAGTCCTTTCTCTTCAGTATCTTTCCTCGTTGGATTAAGGCTATTTCATTGAGGTGGGTGCAGGATGGTGAGCTCCTAGCAGATTCCCTTGCTGCCTCCTCTGCCTGTGCTCAAGCTAATAAAAAGCTCATTGAGCAAGGGTAGAGGGCAGATACTTTGTCAGAAAATGAAATATAATAAATATTGAGTTACAATCTCATGTAATTTAGGGTTGCAGGTAGTAACTGACAAGTCGCCATTTTTTTTGTTTTAAGAGTGGACACGTGATCCACACACTTACCTGACTCAAAGAACTACTCAAAAACCCAGTCACACATCCACACTTTGAAACCCACTAACCACTTCCTTAGAGCCAATCACACAGCCCACACTGTCTTTCTCAAAGTAACAGACTCATTCACGATCAAACTTTGCAGCTCAGTGTCACTTACAAAAAAACACTCCAATGTGTCCACCACAACTACACTGTAAACTCATAAAGCTTCTATGGTGCACACTTACACATCCACACAGTGCCATGCATAGAACCTCTATTATGGTGCATCTTCACTGTGCTACACATAGAACCCTACCATGGTGCACTCACCAGCTACACAGTGCACTAGGATAGTTGTCCAATAAGTGGTTTGTGGGAGCACCATCAAGTTCTATAAATTGCACAGTATGGCTCACAGAACTATGAAGGTACGCCCATAGAGTGCCACTTACAGAACAACTATCAGGGTACTCAACCACAGAGCCAAATGTTTTTACTTACCAACAACTGCTCACACCATGGCACTCCCAGAATTACCATGGTTCACCACACAGAACTACTATTGTACACTCACAGTGCAACTAAAGACAACTATCAAGGTGCACCCTCACACAGCCACACTGCATACACATTAAATAACTACCACACAGCCATACTGTGCCAATTAGAGAACTACCATGATGCCACTCATACATCCAGGCACAGTATAAGAAACACAGAACCATTCACAGAGACCCAAACAAACCAATTCACACACTATACCAATAAAAATGTAAGCTACCCCTGAAACAGCACAGGTCTTCTATCCACTGAGTGGGTTCCTCACCTATAAATAAGTTAGCAAACTTTTGTCCTAAATAGAATAGTTAGTAGCTGAGCATAGTTTCTATCTAACGTTTGCAATTGTTACCTAATGTTATCACAATCATTCATTTCAGGTAACATTAAGTTTGTATACTTTGTATTTTATAATGTCAGCGTTGCAAACCCAAGTGTACATACATCAACGATCGTGGATAGATATGTTCGTTGTAAAGGTGTTACGTGACGTACGTATTAAGTGACGTTTGGAATATCACGTGATCTCGAAATGTTGCACATGTGTATATCATTCAATCTTCCATTACACTCTACCGATACTGGTGACTATGTACAAACAAACAACAATCAGCAGAACATCTGCCAGGCTGATCGTCTGAAAAAGCCTAGAATAGTTGTGGATCGTTGGTCTTAGAAGATCGTTAAAGCTTCATTTTTGCAAGATGTCACACTATGGTCGTTCGTCAGGCAAATCGTGCGAAAATATCTGACGTGTACAAGGCTTTACTCTCCATGGGAGTTATTTCTTCATGGTCCTTAATGCATGATGGTGTTATAGAGATCAGGATAAATTTCCCTAAATGTGCCATTACCAGTGTTCGATTGAGGTGTAATTTAAAACAATGAGTTGGGAAAGGACTGGGACTGACAATACTCTGGGTGAGACCACCCATACCCATGTTGTTTTACAAGGCTGGGTAATCGTGTATTGAATCTGAACTCTATGTAGAACTCTATAGTCATTAGGAGACATCTTATGTTATGCATTTGGTGACATGTATGATCTCCGATTTGTGAGGACACCTTTTTACAAAATATATGCTGTATAGGGCACATGTATAGGGTACTTTAGCACATTTGTGAGTTTTTTTGGGGAAGCAGATGCAATAGGGATACGATGTAATTTACTCTGCTTTATATATGGCCATTAGTACAATTGAACTCACTGTGGAATAACTAACTGTACTTCACTATTATGTATGACACTTGCTATGGACCATTTTGTTTTTATCTAGGAGGGGATTGGGCATATACATGTATTTTTTTTTGTCATAGCCTTTTATTGTGTGGTATTTGTATTCAATATTTAATATGTAAGTGCAATAAACTGTGAAGAAGTTCAATATATTGTGAAACAGACCTTCATCCTGGTTTTTTGAACAACCACCACATGTCTGCACGTATGCTCAGCTAAAAATGTGGAATGCATTATAGAGATATCATTTGTAAGCCTCTATCTCAACACTAAAATTAACAGAGTGTTGTATTTAAGAAAAACCTAAATCTGCATCTGAAGGTTGGACATATAACCTTAAGCGGCGGGCCACACTACAATTTACGGTAAAGCACGGCAATGCAGGTTTGCTTTTTCCATGCACGTTGCCGTACATTTGTGTTCCATTTCCGATTACATTCCATTTTCGGAGCACATGCATTCGTCGCAAAAATGTGAGCTTATGCACCCACACCACATGTGTTAGCCTGGGCTTTTCTCATGTCTAATTAATTGCAAAACACAACTGTAAGCGTGGAGAAAAGAGCCAGTGTGGCCTAGCCCAAAGGCAAGTAAAGCACAGTCCAGCATTATGAATTTCTATCATTCCATTAAAGTGTATCTTTATTCTTATACTTCCCACCAGGATAGTATAAGAATAGTTAACTTGATAACAATGGTTAGTGTCCTGCACCTCTCTAGGCTCTGGATCCTGTTGTGCACTGTCCCAAGCACTTTACTAGGTAAATCAAAAATTGGTATACAGGTGCTTCCAGGCTGAAGAAGACTCCAAAGGATATCTTTGATGCTTTTATTGTGTCAATAAAAGCATCAAAGATATCCTTTGGGATTCTTCTTCAGCCTGGAAGCACCTGTATACCAATTTTTTGATTTACCAAGATAGTTAACTTGTACATTGGCCAAATAAGTAGAAAAACTACTCTAATATCAGGTTAAAACAGGTTTTCCACTTCTTCAGTAATGGAGCTGCTAAATCATCGCATTTAACATGACCATGATGCCATAACTGCAAATTAATAACTGCATTTGTAAGCAAAGGTCTGGTAACGTAAACTTGAGTTATACTAGTTATTGTAGCTGGCTTCCTTACGTTTTCAACAAATAAATCAAAAATAATTATACACAACCTACTAGTTTTATTAGACTTTACACTTTAATACTCATAGAAGATATACACGGTACAAATTTATAAGCAAGCGGCTTAAATTGTCTAGCCCTAACAAAGTTCTCCTCAAAACTCCTAAAAAGTCCTCAAAAGTTCTCCCAAAGTCCTAAAATTAAATAGTAGTAACCATTCTAGGTTGGAGAGAAGGGAAACCCCATCTAAATAACAAAAACTTACTGGAACAACAAATAATTGGGTAATGAAAGTATGCAAAAGGATTAAAATACAACAAGGATGAAAGGGCAACCCCCCTACCATTAAATGCTAGGTACTCACCCCTGGTTTCCTTAAAACTTCTTGTTGCATAGTGCATCTTCCCATTTGTTAGGCCCTGTGTGAAAAGGGGAGCACATTGTGCCTCCGTTCACACTACCTTTGTATACTTTTGGATGTGCACCCAGGCATATAATGATTAGGAGTGCCCGCCGCTTTCCACACCATATATATATATATATATATATATAATATTACCATAATTTAATGTAAACCCAGGGGTGAAGACCTTGTGATTTAGACCTAACCCCCTGAGAAGTAATAAGAGTGTGGTGGGCTTGGTCAGTATATATATGTGTCCTATAAATAGTGGGATAAGGTAATTTTCTCAAACTGTACCTCCAAGCTATGGTTAACAATATTTTGCCTCCATTCTTTCTTTGGTTAGAGGTCTCCTTTTTAATTATACAGAATTTAAAAAATCACTTAAAATAGAATAAATACATCTACGTGATGTATTTCCAAAACAGAGATGCAATCGTATTAATATTATGTAGCAAACAACTTGCAGGTACACTGTAATAACAATTAAAGGACAATAAAAGAAGAACTCGCAATGTATGTATACAATCATAGTCCAGCTATGAATGCTTTAACTTTGCTGCTGAGAACATCACTTGCTCTAGCATTGTTTCTCAAATTCTTCTTCACACATCTAACACCAAAACTGGAATACTATTGACATCTGTTTCCTTTGTGAGCCACTTTTCATGCTGCTCATGCAACTTTTCTAAGTATTCCAACTGAACAGTCATCTCCTCACTCCTAGCTCTTCGATGCAGTCTCTCAAAACATTTTTCTGGAGATGCCCGTAGATAAACTATTCCTCCAAAACTACTCTTTTGGAAAACTCTGAAGGAAGAAAAGAGTGCCATTCCTGATACATAGTCCATTCCATTGCATTCAAGTGATTGAGTTCAAAAAGAGTTTTAGCAAATATATTCCTGTCACTATAAATAGACCTTTCAAATATCTGAACAGGATCTTGTTGGCTTAATAGCTTTTCTGGGATAGGCTCCAGTTGAGTTTTAAACGGCTCATGCAGGAAACTGTCTGGAATGTGTAAGACCATCTGGAAGGATTGTCATACATCAGTCGTAGAGGTTGTTCATTGCTGGTTTGGGAGAATCTGTGTGTCAAGTGTTGAATTGTGAATATGCTGTCCATTCTTTAGCGGCTCTGTAACAACACTCCATTCTTGAAAGGGGGAGGATAAGAGTCTCAGAAATGTGGATTTGCCAACTGCAATATTACCTTCCACAGATAATCTTTTTACTTGGATTCCTTTGTTAATTTAACATCTTTAGCAATGCATCGGAGCAATGGTTTAACAATTTTATTGCCATGAGGTTTATTTGCTCATTTTTTCCCCTATAAACAAAGGTACAGAACAGGTTTAATTTAGTCTTCTGTGAAATGTAGCAATGTGTGTTCTGTTGCATCCAAAAGCCTCCAGACCTTAGATAAACATATGTTGGCACAAATTTAGGATCTTATTTTTTTTCCACTACACATATTTTATTGTAAATATAAAAAAATTAAATTTATATATATATATATATATATATATATATATATATTAATATATACAAACATAGAAAAGATAATCAATACACATTCCTAGGCCCCATACAACGTCAAGGTAACCCCAGTCTGGAAGGTCCTAACTTCTAACCTTTTTAAATTTCTTTTACTTCAATACAATTAGCAAACTTTTGCATTTCTCACTCTACACACAGGCTCTTTCCTTTCCCCCAGCCCTTTGGCTTTTTAAAATGAGGGAAGAGCCATCCAGTGCTTTATATTAAAGGCATAGGACCTCCCATAAAGGGGCGGTTGGGGTGCTATTAACACATGGAGGCTTGACCAGGCCTCCCAATAAATACATTCAATAAATCCCAATAAATTCATACAATACAAGGATTGTAAAGCACTCCAAAGAAATTTAAAAACGTTAGAATTTAGACCTTCCAGACTGGGGTTACCTTGACGTGGTTGGAAGGCTTTTCATCATGTGATCACAGTAATGAACTAAAACCCCTTTGTTTATAAAGTATGCCAGTGTGCAGATAATATGATATTGTATGGAGCCTAGGAATGTGCATTGATTATCTTTCTTATGTTTGTAATAATGTTTGACCAGATCAGCAGCACTTCCGCTTAATGTAGTTGTAAATTAGCCTAATTGGAGTGCTTCCACAATCCTTGTATGTACATATCTATTATATGTCACACTCATATATAACTCCTCACTAAACCCAAATGCTATGCTAAAAATACGTTAAAAAAGGAAAGGAAACACAATGTAGTTTAAATGCTTAGTGTGGCTATCATTTTCCATGCTTATTCACTTTATTATGATAATTGCTAAAAATAATAATAAATCAATGAATTGCACATAATTAGTGAATCAGTGTGCACATTGCTTGCACATATTTGTGAGATACAGAGTTATCAACAACACTATAGCAGAAAAACTACACCTAGCAGACTTGTATATTCACATGTTTAAAGGGCATTCCACCCCCCAAAATTATAATTTAACCCACTACTGCCCCACTCTGTAGTGTAGAAAAATCCTTACCTTACACACCCAGATCCAAATGGTTTCCCTTGCAATGCCCCTCCAAAGTCCAGAAAACGGGCCACCAGGAGCCTAGCGAGGGGTGAATGGTTTCCTTTCGCCTCTGAGGCTTCCTCTAAGGTTTGTGGCATGCTCTGAGCAGCTCTCCCTCTCCCTCCCGGTTTGGTCTCCCCCCCTTGTGTAAATCTCTTTTAATATGTTATAGGTATTGCTCCCCCAGCCCCAACCGCAATAATATTATTTGCAAAAAGTCCCCGATCTTTACTTACCTTCCCTCTATCCTCTAACTGCCAGCAGCCGCGTCCTTGAATGGCTGCCCTCCAGCCAATCTCGGACACGGCTGCCGGTCCTGCCCCCTGCTTGCAGTTCCAGGCAAGCAAAGGCCAGGCAGTGCGGCGGAGGATAGAGGGAAGGTAAGTATCTATCGGGGGAATTCCTGCAAATAATATTAATGCGGTTGGGGCTGGGGGACATACCATAACATATCAAAAGTTTATTTAAAGGGTGGACATGCCCTTTAATTCACTAGTTGGAAAGGGTAAGGGGAGGTGCACCAGAGCCTGTAAATATTTCAATTTTAAGTGTCCACTCCTGGAGATAGACTACTTAACCCCCTGCTGTGCCTGGGTCCCCCAAGGCTGAAAGAGAAATTATTATTTTTAAATATTTTATTCCAAATACATGTAATAATCTGGTAAAAATAGCAGTTGGGGTTTGTGGGCAGATAACTGACAAGTCACAAGTTTTTTTGTTTTAAGGGTGTGAGTGGTACCATGCGTCTGGTTGTGTGAGTGGTGTAGTGTAACTGCTTTTATTTCCCCGGAACTGAATCAGGTGCCAGAGCAGTGGATCGGAGTGAGCAGCAGCCAGATATCCGGCCAAATAAGAGGTGAGTTTATACATACTTTATCTTCTCTGCACTACTCCAGTCCTATACACAGAAATAGCAAAAGTGGAGGAGCACGCGTCTTACCCTACTACTCCAGTCCTACATACTATACCAACTCTACACTACTTCGATCTTGCATAATGTACCTTCGCTCTGGGGGGAGGGGGGGCAGTAGTCCCATACAGTAAGCCCAATTCCTTGCCACTGGAATTGATGTTTGGAAACTACTACAACTCCCAGCAAATAAAGCATGCTGGGAGTTGTAGTTTCCATCTGGAGTGCCAAGGAATGGGATTTACTGTATGGGTTTACTGTCCATTTAAAGGTAACTAATGGCTCAAAACAAAACAGAATCAGGAGAATGGTATCTATTGTTAAAAAGATACCTTCTGATTCTGTATTTTTTTGAGGCCTTAGTTGCCTTTTAAATGGACAGCAGAATTCCCATACAATAGTCCCATACAGTAATAGCCTTACTGGATTTGGCTATTACTGTATGGGACTACTGTATGGGAATTTTGCTGTCCATTTAAAAAGCAACTAAAGCCTCAAAACAATACAGAAGGCAGTAGTGGTCATATTTTCTACCCTCGACTTATACTCAAGTATATACGGTACTTGTGCAATTCTTCTACTGCGATAAATGTAGATTCTGTGTGAGTGGCACCATGCAACTGGTTGTGCAAGTGGTGCAGTGTAGCTGTGTGACTGGTTTTATTTACCCGGAACTGTAATGGGACAGTACTGACTTGCATTTATGTTTCTAGCAATACAAAATATGCATTTAAACTGGCATCCATGTGTTTGGATGGCTTTTAAATACAATGAAATGTTTATTGTATATTTTGAACAATTTTTATTTTTTTACAAATATTTAATGTACTTTTTAAATGTTTTTTAGAATGCCACAGTGTTTTGTGAGGGGATGTCCCCACAAGGGTGGACAGAAGCATCTGTTTCTAGATGTTGTTCTTCATCCTTTCCCAAATAATATTCATCAAATTAAAACTTGGCTTAATCAGACTGAAGAACGGTTCAAAAACTTTGATGAGATGGCAGAAATAATTCTGAATGGCGTCAAGTATGGCAGTTATCGAATGTGTTCCACCCATTTTATTCCTGAGAGCTATATGATGAGAGGTTCAAAAAGAGTATTGAAACCCAGTGCCATACCTACAATATTTACATCATCGACTGCTCCTGGACTTCATATGTGTCTCTGCCACGCATAAAGCAGAAAAGAGTGGACGAAGAAACAGTCTCAACTTCAACAGTTGTCCATACATTGCCAAGATTAGTATCTGTGTCAACCCAAACTAATGCACGTTTCTTTACATGTAATGTTTTCACTAGCACTGATCGCAAATTATTTCTCAAAACTAATGCTACTCAAACAGTTGAAATGAAACACACTAGAAATAGTGAAATCCAGACTGGTTTGAATTATGAATTAGCTGATGCTCGTGATATGACAAAGGACCATCTGTATCCAGTTTATTTTTCCAAGCCTGTCAAAGTATCTCCATTTGAAGCTGCATCTGAAAGACAGCTTACATGCCCTGTTAAATTTTCACTTTCTATCCCTACGGTACAGGGTGCTGCAGACTTACAGAATTCATCCTACAGCCTTATTGACAGATCGTTGTTACAGATCTCAAAGCATGAGGAGAAAGACATTTTAACTCAACAACAAAACTGTGTTTTTCAACAAAAATTCATTGTCTTTGAGGAATGCCTGGATCAACTACTTAAAATGGTCCATTGCCAGTATTACTTTTCTTCTGGTTGCAATGCTCCTATTACTAGTATTAATAAAACAATAGAGGGAAGTGGACTGATGGTGCATTTAACTTGCTTAGATGGTCATGAATCATTGGTTTGGTCTAGTACTCCAAAGCATGGGAGTATTCCTATTCTTAACTTTTTAATTGCATCCTCAATTGTTTTAAGTGGTTCCTCTTTCCACAAAGTAAAGGAGATGTATTCAGTTTTAGGAATACCAAGCATATCTCATAACACCTTCCACAATTATCAACATTTATATTTATTTCCTGCCATAGATCATTAAAGGATAAGTGCACTGTAAAATCAAGTTATGTTCATTTGGAAGCTGCAGCTTCCAAAATACTGTTGCCATATTTTTTTTTTTACTATGTGCCCCTCCAGAGCCTAGCTTGTTGCTTGGAAGTGCTGACATCTTGTTACTGGTTTGCTGAATGTTAAGCCCCGCCCCTCTGAGATTTCCTCTGCTTTCTCCTGCTTGAGCCTCAAACAGTAATGCTTGTGAGTTCCGTGCACACGCACATGCACGGAACTCACAGGCATTACTGTTTGAGGCTCAAGCAGGAGAGTGCACGGAACTCACAGGCATTACTGTTTGAGGCTCAAGCAGGAGAAAGCAGAGGAAATCTCAGAGGGGCGGAGCTTAACATTCAGCAAACCAGTAACAAGATGTCAGCAACTTCCAAGGCACAAAGCTAGGCTCTGGAGGGGCAGAGGTAAAAAAAAATATGGCAACGGTATGGCAAGCAATTCTCAAACCTTTTTTAAAGCATGTGATTAAGGACCACAATATGTCCAAACACTTTAATGAAACCTGGCAAATGAAAACTGTTAGTGCTGTAGCTCCTCAACAAAATGATATTGTGAGGTTGGAATAATCAATCCTACCTCCCTGCCCAAGGTACTTTCCATTTTTAAAAACTTACATTTTGGAGTATAGTTATCCTTTAATAAAGATCATAAACAGCTGACTTGCTTACATTATTACTGCTCTTTTTGCCATTGTGAATAATAGGGTGCAACTTTCACTAGAATACAAATTTAAAATATGTGGATTTACACACAAATACATAGCCCTGCTCTATACAAGCAACATACTGCAGCGGTAGAGCACTATACACTATACTATACAAGCAACATATTGCAGCGGTAGAGCACTATACACTATACTATACAAGCAACGTACTGTAGCGGTAGAGCACTATACACTATACTATACAAGCAACATACTGCAGCGGTAGAGCACTATACACTATACTATACAAGCAACATACTGTAGCGGTAGAGCACTATACACTATACTATACAAGCAACATACTGCAGCGGTAGAGCACTATACACTATACTATACAAGCAACATACTGCAGCGGGTAGAGCACTATACACTATACTATACAAGCAACATACTGTAGGGTAGAGCACTATACCTAATATACAAGCAAATACTGTACTGCGCGGTAGAGCACTATACACTATACTATACAAGCAACATACTGCAGCGGTAGAGCACTATAAAACATACACTATACATACAAGCAACATCAGCACAGTAAGCACTATAAAACATTACACCAGCCCTGCACTAGACATAATCTTCCTTATACACAAAAACGTGCAGATATACATGACACACAAACAACACACACACCCTACACTTGTCATGCTCTCAAAACGTCCCTATGTATTGTTTGCTATAGCTAAGTCTGATCTACTAGAAACCCCAAACCTTTTTACATTAGAGATTCACTTTGAAAGTTTTATTGAGGATGTTAAACCCCAAATGCATCGCCATCAACATGAACTCATCTGCCACTGCTGTCCATTTGATAATCTATCAGGTCTGCTTCAGCACTTGCACATCATTTGAGGTCCAAAGCTCTGCATAGAGTGTCATCAGCAAACACAGAGACCTTGCTCTCAATGCCCCCTTGTAAGTCATTTATAACAGAAAAAAGAAGTGGCCCTAGGACGGAAACCCTGAGGACTCCAGTTTATAACTTAACCCCAACGACTAGCTCCTTTGACCACCACTCTCGTTTGCGATCCAATAACCAATTCTCTCTCCATGTACAAATGTTTTTTCTTGGCTAACAGACCTCTGGATACTACATCCACTGCTATGTCAGAATCTAAATTCTTACTCACCTCTCCATAAAAAAGTAAGTTTGTCTGTTTCTTGTAAATCCATGCTGACTACTACTTAATAGATCAGTTCTTGATACAGGATATGATACAGCATATGATATAAATATCGGTATACATTTTTCCAATCCAGCAGCAAATCACCAGACAAAAGTGAATCTGGAAAGATAGAAAAATTGTATAGAAGTAGACAACTCTATTAAGATCCAAGGATGTGGTGTTTTTTTTATCTGTTCCTGGGGATTGTTGTCTGTCTGTCAGCCAGAGTAAATAATCCTTATTAAAGGGTCACTATACCTACTAAAAAAAGATTAAAATCTGAAAAGTTTTGAAGCAGTGGGATCTTGTCTATATAGAGTATAGATACCCTTTAATACCCTTAAATTATTACAGTCCTGCTATAAGGCTAAGATGATCTGATTATTACTTCTAAGATCTGTTCTTCGCGACGTCCTGAAAATAATCCCATTACCAAGTTTTCAGTATCTTCCCCACCACTGATATTAAACTAACAAATCTATATTACCAGGCTGTGAACGACTATCATTTTGAATATTGGTATTACACATCTTTTTCCACCAGTTGCATATTTAAAATCGCCTTTTAAATTGTTACTGTATAGTATTTAGTATTTAAAGGGCATGTCCACCCCCAAAACTATAATCCCCCCAAATCTACATTTGTCTTGCCGGGGGAAGGGATCACGGTTCGAGCTGCGGGACCCATTAAGCCCAAAAGAGATCTTGGCAGGGTCACAAGGCACTTCTGAGTGCTGCCAAAGGCACTTTTAAGTGCTGGGGAGGGGGGTCTTGGTTCAAACCGCGGGAACTTTTAAGCCCCAAAGGGCCCTGTCGGGGACAAAATGGTCACTGTACCCAGGACCCCCCCATGGAGCACTGGGTCGGTTTTGAGTTCAGGGCATCTGAACGCCTCAGGGATTTTTCGCAATGCCCGTTCGAGTTTTACCGAACGTTTGGAAATCCTAAACGTTCAATCAATGTTCACGATTACGAAAGTGGCCAGCGGAATAACGGAAATAGTGTGCGTTTTGTGCTACGTCCATTTTCCCAACCCTCGTTACACGCGCAGGTTCCCCAAACATCTCCCAGATCCAGAGGCCTGACGGTAAGTGTACATTGCGATATTTAGGGACAGTTCATCCCAAATTTTTTTCCAAACTAATTACCCCCCAATTAAACTTTAAGGGTAACGTTTTGAACTATTTGGATTTTCAAAAGTTCCCCCCCCCCCCCCCCCCAAAATCAGACTGAAACTTTATGAAGTTAGGCCATCTCTACAATATTTACTACAAGTGAGTACAGTATGAGACAAAAAGCATTTAGAGGAAATAAAGTGACGCTTAAGTTTGCTATTTATTTCTCTACCCTCTCCAATGGCAGAATCTTGTGAGACCTTCTTTCTTGCTTGGAGTCGAAGCTGACTGATGTCCATGGGCAAGACTGATGGCCCCACCCCCACAGAGCTGAAGGAACCCATAAAGGACTTCTGTCACTAGAGTGCAACCTTGACATAAGTGCGGCTGAGATTGTAAATATTTCATAAATGCAGGCAATAGGTATAGCTGATTGCAGTTGTGTATTCACATTTTCTCAGAAATATAGTCAGGCTCGTTTCTTTTCTCTTAAAAACCGAACACACTCAAATCCAACATACAAAACTAACCCACAGTCAGTACTTTTACATTGAATCCAGATGCAGGCGCATGTTTTAATATATCCATGCTGCATGCCATGAACTGGTACTACATAGTATGGAGGCTTGATAGAGCATACCTATACATCTAGTCCAGCCCCAGATCCCTGCTTAACAGTTGATCAGGAGGAAGGCAAACCCCCCCCCAAACCAACCCTCCGTATGAAGGGAAAAAGACTTCTGAATCTATATGATTAGTAGGAGGACCCCCTGCATCAACAAGAAAACTTATGTATTAATAACAGGAATTTTGGATGATGATTTTAATGTTAGAAAAACGGGCCCAATTTTTCTATAATGTCCTTTTTATGTATTGGATTGAAAACTGTCAATGCCTTGCTGACTACCCTTGATTCATTACTTGCATATGTGTTTGGTTGTAAAGGCAAAGAGGTGTAAAGAAGTATTACATTATATGAAATATTTGAAGTCTGGTTTGAAGTTGGGATGAGCCCCTTTTTTGATGTGGAAGCATCAGAAATCAAGCAGCAATGCAAACTTAAAACTGACTTAACTGAAGATCAGCAGAACTGCATTGGGGAATTGATATTCCTTACAAAATGAAGAGGCGTTAGATACAGCCCAGTAATATTAATTATAGAAACAGTGGAGGTCGTTTCAACGTTATTCTCATTATGTAAGAATTCTGGTGCATTGCCCCGTATGCCTCAAAATCGGCAGGACTTTGGCTAGGCCTCCACTTCTTTGACGAGTAAAAGATCAAAGAAAATGGTTGTCTTCAATATTGTTTTCTTGCTGTCTAAGATCCATGAAACACCAATCATTTAAAGAGGTTGGGTTAATGGCAGTTTTATGCTTTAGAAAAATAAAGGACATATTACAAATCTGGAGCAAACTGGTTATTTTAAAACTGGGGTTCTACAGTTCGTAGACTTTACATAGTTTTGTAACGAAAGGGCAAGTGATAAACTGCTTTTCATTCCTTAAAACTCTGCCCGCGCACTGCAACCTTTACCCTTATTTCTCTCTATTGCGATTCCACTATGGTATGTGACACACATTAGCAATGGTCTCAGAAAAGAAATGCAAAATGAAAGGAATACATTCACGTTCATTGAATAAAAAGGCCCGACTCCTTAATTATGACAATACCATTGTTTACCTGTTTACCAACATAAAAACCCACCATCGTAACAGATAAATATAAAAAGTGTCGGGTCTGGCCAAGATCATAGCATTAAACAATTACAAAATCTTAAAATAGACCTATGGAGGAGTAGTCATTTACATATATGCATCATAGTTGTACAGATCCTTAATTTTCCTATTGGACACACCGGGACAACCCTGCCACAAGATCATACTCATAGATCAGCCTGGTGATGGTATATGCACGTTACCCAACACTACGAATTTCTGCATGAACCAATTGCTTGGTTCTATTGAAGATGCACAGTCAGTACAAAAAATTTTTCTGCACACGTCTATACCATGATTTTGTTGTTCAATCATGTAAATAACTGTGTGACCCACATGGGCGAAAAATTCCAAATCATCCGTGACTGATTGATTGGTCAAATAGCTGTCATGTGGTACCACAGCACTTGACTGACTGTTTACGTAACAACTGGCATATCTAATAAATAGATTATTAAATATAGGCCAAATCGCCCATCTTAACAGGCCTTTGGTGCATGGAACAGGGCCAGCGGTTAGTTTGAGCCGTAATATTTAGGCTCGCTCGTGGTGGGACCACAAGTACAACTACTATAATTGTAATACTATCAATTATTATCATTTAAACAGTTTTACAAAATTATACCTAGAATAAAAAATTCTGTCAGGTTAAATTGATAAAGACTAAATTCCAGAAAAGATATGACATGTATGTGTATAAGAGAGGTTGTTATTCTTTCATAGTTCTTAAATTATGTAAACATACACTGTCTTTTTTCCCAATCCCAAATTCCATGAAAGGCCACGCAGCCAAGACTGTTAATAACGGCAGAACTGGCATAAAGGAGCAAGCAGTAGAGAAACGTTTTTTAATTTAGGAAACCTTGAACTAAGCACGTGGGGCAGCTGCTTTTAATCATTAACCAACATTTTATGCAGCAAAACTTAAAGATGGAATTGTTAAAGGGGATTAGTTGGGACAATATTTGTGTCATAAAAGAGAGAATTAAGATTGTCTTCGAAGAGACTTTAACAGACTAAATCTCTCAAAGTACCACAATAAACACAAATAACATGCAAGGTCTCCACTTAAAAGGGTGTAATTAAACGGTCTATATAACTTACCTTTCTATAATCTAAGCAGTTTAACCTTAATATATTTTACCAAAAATCTACGTGATATCACAATCCAACTTTGAACAATTCTATGAAAAATGGCATATTGGTATTTAGAGTTAAGAACGTTTTGTAATAATATTATGCAATGCCTTGATTTGACTTTTCATATTAATATAAACATTACACAACAATCCTGTTAGCCTAGATGAATATATTGCTATATCCTTTGATTTCTTTTGTTAGCTTGAAAATCTCCTGTTAAAGAAATAATTTGTAATAAAAATGGAACAATCTACGCCTATTCTATTTTAATTCTGATCTATTTTTTTATTTTAGGATATTATAATAAAAATATAAAGTCTTAGGCTGAGCCGACACTACAACCTACTGGAGTCAGTGTGATGTTGTGCATTGACACAGCGCATACACTACAACCTAGTGTAGCCAGAATTGGGCAACACTAGCGTTGGGCTTTAATGACACATACGGATTGCAATTGCGAACGGATTCCACTTTAAAAGGCGGTAGTGTGGTCTAGCCCTGTGTGAATGTTAACACTCAATAAGACATGGATGGTGTCTCTTCATACGCCTCTAATAAAATGACAAACCAGAATTAGTTTTACAAATCACAAAAGTTGGATACGATTATAAAAATATATCAGGAAGTGTTACAAACGTATTCTCCGGGTTGGAGTGAGCTGCAGTTTAAAACAGCTGTAGTGATGCAGTGGGCTTAAGTCTGGTTCAAATCAAAACATTACCTTAACCATGGTCTGCCATTTAATAAAATGCAGAGAAAACACAAATCATTGTTTTACTATTATTATGGTCAGAATTACATATACAAATTAATGTGACAGCTGAACAACTTACGCAGTGTGGCCTCCTATTGTTGTTTCTTCAGCTGCCTCATTTTTGCTTAATGTACAGATGTTCAGTCTTCAGCAGACAAGACAGCTAACCTTCATCACCTCTACTGAATGAAGTTTAAAATCCAAGCAAAGTAATTTATTTAAGCTTGTTGCAATCCCTAACCGCCTGAGGGGGAGCTGCCATCATATGAGCAGGCCTATGTTCCGCCTCGCCCCTTTTTCATCTCCTCTCCACCCACTTCTGTCACACATTGTGCAAACTACACTGTTTTAAACAACACGGCACATGCGGACTTTTCAGTTCTCACCCTGGATCCTAGTATTTTATTACTTTTTATTAACACTGCTTGCCCAACATGTGTCTGCATCAGCACCACCCTTCTTTTATGGTCTGAATCGAAGAACATTCCCACTATAAAAACAAATACACCTGATATATAGTCACATAACGCGAGTTAATTTCCAACTAAACAGGGGTTATTCAATCAAGTTATTGGGGGTTTTCAATAAACGTTCTATCGCTTTAAAATGGTGGCTAATTTGCCCCAACCCACCAATCAGATGAGCTTTCAAATGTTAACCATAAGTTCTGATTGGTTGGGCACAAACAATTCCTCTACTTCGAACTTTTATTGAATCTCCCTAAACAGGGAGATTCAATAAAAGTTCTTATAGTTTAAAATGGTGCTAAGTTTGCCCAACCATTCAGATGTTAGCTTTCAATGTTAAATAGATCTGATTGGTTGGGGCAAAATTAGCACCATTTTAACAATAAGAACTTTTAGTGAATACCCTGAAAAATTGTGTTACCCACTTGTCTAATAAACATAAATTGGATCTATACTTACGTTAAAGGTGATCCGAATGTCAAAAGATTGGGCTATACTTTGTTTAATGCTTAAGGCTATATGGTACACCACGTCACCATAACGAATCGTTTTTTGATCCAAGGATTTGTAGTAATCTAATATCAATATATATAAATCAAAGCGGGCAGAAAATGGTTAATTTGCGGTAGGTACCATTGGTGAAGTGATCCAGCACACATTTCCTCTCCAGCAACCACTCTTTGAAGAGCTTTATTTTTTTTCTAAAAAGATAAGATGCCCGGTCAGATCAGCAACGTAATCCACAGAGCCGTGAACCTCCAGAAAAATCATCATCTTGTGTTGCATTGTAAATCTAGGTACACACTGTACCAATCTTTCAAAGATGACAGACCAAATCTGTAAAATTCTGTTTGTCACTTTAAAAGATGTGGCTTACACACAGTGTTCCCCTTATATAAAGTATAGGGATATTCGCTTGTGCAGGAAAACATAAGGAGCAGAAGAGAAAGTTAGGGATACTTAAACACTACACATTGGGGCCAACAATGAGGCCAAATTTAAGTTGGGGGTGGACATGACACTTTAAGTGCCGTGGGCTCGAACCAAGGGAAATTTTCCCTCCATAAAACACCATTTCCGATGCCAACCTCTGACCCATGGGAAACGGTTGTTACAGACGTACACACATTACCAAAAAACAACCAATCCCATTGGAACCTATGAATTTGGTCCTTTATCAGTTTTATTATGTGTGTGGTACTCAGCCTTACTCTTAGGTTATCTGGCAGAAGACACAGGATAATGAATAAGTAGTTTTTTTACTAAAGCAGGAAAATGTCTCCACATACATTGAACATCTAGATTGCTGTAACACAATAATAACAAGCCTGAGTATTGTGGCCTCTAGTGGGCAACTGCAATATAGCATTTTGATTCCTCCCATAATCATTAAAGGAAAGTGCATTGTAAAATCAAGTTATGTTGATTTGGAAGCTGCAGCTTTAAAAAACTGACTGCCAGCTTTAAAAATACTGCTACATATTTTTTGGAAGCTGCAAAAATACTGCTAAACCATAGTTTTTTTGGAAGCTGCAGCTTTAAAAATACTGCTACCATATTTTTTTTTACCTATGTTCCCTCCGAGCCTACCTTTGCATTGAAAGTGGTGACATCTTGTTTTTTTTTTTATTACTGGTTTGTGAATGTTAAGCTCCGCCCTCTGAGATTTCCTCTTCTTCCTCCTGTTTGAGCCTCAAAGATAATGCCGTGAGATCTGTGCACACGCACGTGCACAGAACTCATAGCATATGTTTGAGGCTCAAGCAGTAGGAGAGTGCACGGAACTCACAGGCATTACTGTTGAGGCTCAAGCAGGAGAAAGCAGGGAAATCTCAGAGGGGCGAGCTTAACATTCAGCAACCAGTACAAGATGTCAGCAATTTCAAGGCCACAAAGACTAGGCTCTGGAGGGACATAGTAAAAACAACATGGCAACAGAGTTTTTAAAGCTGCAACTTCAAATGAACATATCCTGATTTACAGTGCACTTTTCCTTTAAGACACATGTTGTGTGTGTGATTAAAAGTGATTACATTGTAAGCTTTTTGGGACAGGGCCTGATTTTAAAGGGCATGCCGTCCAGACTAGAATTTAAACACTAGTGGCCCACTGTGTAGCTGTAGTAAAATCCTTACCTCACATCCCTGCTACAAATGGTTCTCCTATAATGTCCCTCCAAAGTCACAAAAAACTGACCACCAGAGCTGGCCGAGAGTCCCATTCTGTGTCTGCCTCCCTGTCTCTCCTTCGGGAGAATTCCAACACTGCTAAGTGCAGCCATCCCACCCCATCTCCCCTCCCGTTTCTCTCTCTCCCTCCCCCCTATCCAAATCCCCTTTTCTGTAGTGTAGGGCTTCCCTCCTCCAACCCAAACGCTATAGTAATTTGAAGCAAAACTCCCACGATCATTACTTTACATTGCCTCTTTCCCCCGAACATCAGTACCGTTTCATGCAAGCAGAGGGCTGGGACTGAACGTACGGGGAAAAGAGGCATTAAGTAATGATCGGGGGGGAGTTTTTGCTTCAATTAATATAGTGGTTGGGGTTGGGGGAGGGGAGTCCTACACTACAAAAAAGTTGTAAAAATGGGTGGACATGCCCTTTAATGGATTAAATAATTAAAGCAATGCAGAGCATGTAGCACTATATAAAAATAAAATACATCATGGGAGAATTATCTTGTGTGGTCATAATCCAGCAAGCCAAAATGCCATCCTCTAGGTATTTTGTTCCCTTCTGTCTCCTTTGGTGTTCTGTCCTTCTAGTTTTATTAACTCTATCCTGGTCTTCTACCTTTCCCCTTCTCCAACGTGATGATACAAACAAGTAGGCCAATGGATAGTAAAAGCTAGCATGAACGCCCATTTTCCTGGAATAGTACAGACTACAGAAAACTCTTCAAAACTAGTCTGTGCATTTGGGGGTGCAAAGTTATAAAAAGTGCTGGCCAAATGAAAGGTCATAAAGAGTACGGCAAACCCTATTTAGTAATGGAAACAGATAGGCTTTAAAGCAAAGACTATTATGAATAGGACCAGGTGGCAGAGGGGTAAGGGCAGCATTTGGGACATTTCTCACCAGTACTACTTCAATATTTAAAACATATTAAACATACTTTTTATATGTAGTATGGTACCCTATCCCACCCCAGCTGCCAGGTTTGTTTTGTCAGAACATCAAAACACTATTTACATGCCTTCATTCCTGACACTCAGATCTCGGCCCTCTGCTTGGAACTGCAAGCAGGGGGCCGATGGCAGCTGCATCTGGATTGGCTAAGAGAGACAATCATGGACAGGTGCCCAGCATGCAGAATGTGGGGGAACAAGCAATTTAAGTAGAGTTCTGTAGAGTTTACAAATGGATTTACGGTTGGGGGTGGGATAGGGGTGCTCTACTCTACAGAAAATGGATTTAAAGGTAGGCTCCAGGCAAGATAGTTAGATGGGAGGGCTCCCCTGCGCATGTTCACTGTCCTTATTGAGGTTAAGGAAGCAGCAGGACTGGATGACTCACAGACAACTCCTACTCTTCACTTTTGGAACTTAGGCAGACACTACAGAAGAACCATAAGGGGCAGAGTTGTAAGGTAAGGATTTAGTAACACTATACAGTGGGGCAGTAGTGGGTTAAGTATTTAGTTTTTGGGGTGGACATGCCTTTAATGATAACAATGCCACTGGAACTTTGCTCGCCTCTTCGGCTATTCTCGTTGCTACTAGCTATGTATATGCTACTAGCTATGTATGATTAGAAATTTGGTGGCAGATTGAATCTGCTTTAGCCTCTCTTTGCTCCTGGTGGTTTTTTTCTTCTTATGATTGGTTCTTTTAGCCTATTTAGGCTAGGCCACACTTGCGGGTTTTATGCGTGTTTGCGCACACGTTTTGCGCTCGCGTTTGCGCATGCATTTTGGTTATAATGGAAATTATGGGAACGAAAAATTCACACGTTTTCCGATGCACCTGTGATTGCGCATTACGTTCCGTTTGGTATGCATGTGTTTTCCATAACAGAAAACGTCAAAATCGCACGCGCAAAACGCAAGTGCAGACGCAAAACACACAAGATTTGGTGTGTTGCCAGTGGGCCTCAGCCTTAGTTACTGTTTCCTCTACCTCTCTGCCAATTATATAGCCTCTGGCAGTTTTAAAGCCTATAGCCTATAGATAGTCTGTTGTTCTAGTCTGAATGTAAGTAGTTGGTGAAACCATTTTTATATGACCATATTTCGATACCTTTAGGTTATTAGTATTCTAATGGACCATTTTTAAGTGACCTTTTAAATGGGACCATTTTTAATACACCTCTTTTAAATAACCATCTTTAATATAACCATCTTTTAATATAACCATCTTTATGTGAGCTTTTAGAGTTCTTTAAGATTATTATACACAGATTTCTTTTGTCTCCGAACATATTACAGATGATGGACATACGGTGTTAAAATAAGTCAATAGACCCTGCAAGTTTGGACTATGTGCTAAGAAATTACTTTAGTTGATGTTTCTTCTAGATCATCGAGTAAAGGAACAGGAATGTAAAAGCTGAAACATTGTTTCTTAGTAAATGTACACCTATGAAAATTGTAACTAAATCTCTAGCCACTAGGAGGGATGAAACCGAATGTATAGAGTAGAATTTGCACATTGTACTGATTTTAAAATATATACAACAAGGGTGTTATATTAGTGGTGTACAAAGATAATGTATGGATATTTATAGGTGATAATTTTAACCATTTTTACGAATTTTTATCATGCACAGTGGGGTTAACTGAATGACACGAAGCACAGCAGTTACTACTTTAAGAAAAGGGATATTCAATAAAGTTCTTATTGTTTAAAATTGGTGTTAATTTTGTCCCAACCAATCAGATTGTATTTAACTTTTGAAGCTAACTCTGATTTGAGTTGGTGGCAAATTAGCCCATTTTTAATGAAAAAAAATTATTATTATGGAAACAGACTTGTGATATGTGGGTGGGTTTGTTAAGGGAGTGTTATTAGGTTTATCACTCATGGTGTGCTCACTATTGATGGAGAAAGGATCTTGATCGATCTGAAACACTGAAATAAATGAAGTTTTTGCATTTTTATTACTTTGAGAGCCCCAAAAAAAGGGAGAAAAGGTGTGGGATACACTCAGGGGGCACTGTCTGTATGGTTTTCTGTGGGAAATTTGTTCCTGTAAAAATCCTTTTAAAAAAAAGTAACAGTTTTTCCCCTCAAAACTGACATGCAGTGGTTATGAGCAGGGCTGCCAGACCTCCCTATTTAATTAACTGCGTGACTGCAAGGAAGGAAACTGATCCCAATGCCAAAGAACTGCAAATCTGCAGTCAGGCTCAGCCATCCCCGGCCCCCTCTTGCCCTGCACCCACCATGCAATCCTGGATATACCCATTTTTGGTAAAGTTTAACCTTGTTCTTTCTTTCACTCTTTCCCTTATTTTAGTTTAAATGGGGTTTTGCACAGTGTGCACAGTGCAGCACCAAGTTATAATTGGTCCTTTTGGAGTTTGTTTGCTGGCAGTTGGCATTGATGCAAGTGATATACTGTTTATTTAGGATCAAATAGTGTTAATTACACTATTCCCAAAATGAGCAGCCACACATCATTGGCAATTATTAGTGAGTAGATGTAATAGAGCTTCTTTCTTGTTGGCTGCGAACCGACCAGATCGGACATGTGGTAAATCCCATCAATGTGTGGTTCCCTAGGGGACCGCTCGATCTTCGAACTTTCGGCCGTGGCCCTATTGCCATGACCGATGGCTTTTACCATTTGTCCCTGCCCAGAGCGCTCTGGTCGGGACAAATAGTCTGTTCATGTGTACCCAGCCTAGAGTGGCGGTACTGAGCTGAGGCCTGAGAATACACATGAAAAACCAGAGGGAACAGGCAGACGCACAACCAACCCAGAGCTGGCCAATAGCGTGCGTACAAACCAGAACCAGAGTCAGAGACGGAGCAAGGGTCAGTAATGGGAAGGGTCGGCAGGAGAAAGAGCAAGAAGTTAGCAAAAACTTAGTCAGAGTGGATCTGAACGAACCTCTCGGCTCCTAAATGCATGGTCTGTTCCGAAGTTGCGGGACATTCGGAGCGAGTGTTTCGAATTTTTTCAAACGTTTAAGCTATTTTTGAAATTTCTCGAAATAGCTTTGAACGTGGTTCGAAATCCTCGAATATGGGCGGAAACTAGAAAACAGTTTCAATCAATTTTTGAGGATTATCGAATGTTTAGGCTATTTTCGAGAATTTTCGAAAATACCTTGAACGTTCGTTTAAAATCGAAAACTTTGAAAAACGGATTTTCTGATCACGGGATTTTCCAAGATCCGTAAACTGAAACAGAATGAAACCCGTCAGTTTTGGCCATCCTACTGGTGAGTACCGCAGCCGAACGCTGACCATATATCAAATGGGTAAAACACATTTTCTACTAAATGTGCTTTTTTTTGATTGCATTTTCCATTGAAATGTCTTCATTATCTTGTGACCAACCCTACACATAAGACCTGCTATCACCTGTTTTAGCATGATGTGTTCCTTGATGAAAAGCTTTAGATGCCAAATCTACATATACACAATCCCTCCTAAAAAGGTCATAACAATTTATGAGCACAAGACCAGACATTTTCTTTCCCTTCAGAGCTTAGTAATTATTACTGACCTCACCCTACTCACAAAAGCATTATACCCACGGGTGAAGACCTAAACCGCTAGGTTCTCACATCGGGTTTCTACTGTATTTAAGCACTTTAACTATCATAAGATTTCCATTGTTGCTCTGTTTTCTCTCTGTCGGTGAAAGGCCATTGAGAAGGAGTGCATCTTCCTATTGGCCCCATAATCGAAACTGAAAGGGAACGAGTGTAATGGTCACCTTCAGTAAGTAAACCTGCATAGCTAAAAAGAACCCAGGAGTGAGGACCATAATGGTTGGCGACCTTACATGGGTATGAATCCAACGAACAGAAGTAGATAGGGTCAGAGGTGAGTTTAATTGTCCTAGGACAGTGATGGTGAACCTCTTTGATGGAAACCCACAACCCCACTGTTATTGGCATAAGTGCAACATGATCCTTTAACCTGAATACGGAGTTTTTACTTTAGAAAAAACAACTCAAATAGACACAAACCAATACAGTAGATAGAACGATTATAGATTACCTATTAACCTCT